>JACGAQ010002499.1:0-40366 GCA_014119065.1 Orius insidiosus
ATTAATAGGTAGATTTTTGAAGAAAAGAAATCTACCTAAAAATATGTGGACAATGGAGTAATATCGTGCAAGTTGAGATCACAAATCCAACTGCAAATGCACTTGTGCAACGTTAGGAAAGGACTAATTTTAATTGCTAGACCAGATTTCGAGATAAGTAAAAAGTACGACTATTTTTGGGAATCCAAGAATGACTCCTTTGTAAATGCTATGATGAGAAAAAGTTCTCTATTCTGGGAAAAAAAAATCTTCAAACATTTAAAAACCTTTTTTTTATTTATTTATTTTTTTTTTATACTGCATTTAATTCCTAACCCCCCTTTAATTACAATGTTAAATTTTACAATGTTAAACTAAACAAATTACTTATTTAACACTAAAACCCAAACTTAAAATAGGTTTGTATGTACTACAAATTTTACTTTGAAGGTTGGCCAGTCCGCAAACAGTTATTATTACAAGATCTAAGTATGAAATCAGTTTACTGTCTACAACGCTATGAGGAAGAACTATTTTGAAATCTCGAAGTCTCCCAATAACTCGCTCGACATGGACTCGGAGACTGGCAATTTGGCGAGAAGCTATAACGTCAGTTTTGGATAACTTCTCACCTTTCGCAACAGAGGGAGGCCTTACTAGCTTATTGCTACTTAGAGCAAGAACTGAATCAATATTTTTAAACCCTCTATCGGCCATGACCTCTTTGTTTGGGGGTAGAAAATTTAAAAAGTTGCTTTGCACGGTTAGCTCTTTATCAGATATCCTTCCTCCATCGCCTTTTGACACAAAAGTTATAAATCCATGGGGTGTTATGGAGATAAGATATTTGATGGTATTACAGTTGTAGTATTGCGACCATGTCATCGACTGGATGGTAGGATCGGATGGCTTTTCAATCTGTATCTCAAAACAGTCAATAATTGATACAACATTGCCATAATTTTTTCTGAAGGGCAATGGCAGGCAGCGTCGGATGGTGGTAGAATCGGGCCAGAAAACTAATTCCTTCAGCGAAGATGCTAATGTTGGAAGGGTTCCTTGGAAAATTTTTGAAACAGAGCTCTCCGAAAGACCGAAGTCATCCGCTAGCATTGCAAATGTCAAGTTGCACTTTAATTTTTTCAAAACAATCATTATGTCACGGCCAGTTAAACGGTGTTCATTGGAGAGAAGTTGGATTATAAAGAAACTTTCTTTTGGAACTCCTAAGTACAATTTAGGGTTGTTTCTAATTTTTACTTTAGTTATATTTAAGCAAGTGGCCTTAAAAGAATCTTTCGGATACGAATAGCCTGACCCTGATGATGATGTGGCACTGTTAGAGATGGAGGAAGAAGAAGATGACTGAGGAGATGAAGGTGTGTCCTCATCACTGATTACTTCAAGTAAAACTTTTTTGATGATAAAAATAAAAAACAGTGAATACAACTCATCCGAATGTATTCTCATCCAAATGTCTACTCATCCGAAAATAATAGAAATAGAAAAAATATAAACAGACAACTCATCCGAAAGTATTCTCATCCGAAAAGGGGCGTGGCCGTTTCGGATGAGTAGACATTCGGACGAGAATACTTTCGGATGAGTTGTCTGTTTATATTATTTTAAAATATTATACTTTAATAAAATAGAAAGCAGTGAATACAACTCATCCGAAAGTATTCTCATCCGAAAACTAACGTACAAAAATTGCTGCGTCGTAGAAATGAGGCAGCGTTCGACCCCCGCAAGTCATGGTCGGTTTGTTTGTTTATTTTTGCGAGGATCAGCTCGTTTTGTGACACAAGGGGGTTAATTTTTTTCCTCTCGCGAGGATGTGCTCGTTTTATGACAAAAGGGGGTTAATTTTTTTTTTTCTCGCGAGGATCAGCTCGTTTTATGACACAAGAGTGTTGATTTTTTTCCTCTCGCGAGGATTTGCTCACCCTGTAGGGCGAGGATCAGCTCGTTTTGTGACACAAGGGGGTTAATTTTTTTCCTCTCGCGAGGATGTGCTCGTTTTATGACAAAAGGGGGTTAATTTTTTTTTCTCGCGAGGATCAGCTCGTTTATAACACAAGGGGGTTGATTTTTTTCCTCTCGCGAGGATTCGCTCACCCTGTAGGCTGCCCTGGGATGGATAATGAGCTCGGTACGCCCAAAAAGGAGTTTAAAACTTGCTGGGGTGGAACGCTGCCTCATTTCTACGACGCAGCAATTTTTGTACGTTAGTTTTCGGATGAGTTGACATTCGGATGAGAATACTTTCGGATGAGTTGTATTCACTGTTTTCTATTTTATTAAAGTATAATATTTTAAAAAAATATAAACAGACAACTCATCCGAAAGTAATCTCGTCCGAATGTCTACTCATCCGAAAAAGGGGCGTGGCCGTTTCGGATGAGAATACTTTCGGATGAGTTGTCTGTTTATATTTTTTCTATTTCTATTATTTTTCGGATGAGTAGACATTCGGATGAGAATACTTTCGGATGAGTTGTAGGCACTCTTTGGAGACAATTATTTCGAAGGAATAATTGAATAAAAAAACTTCATAACTTCTTTCTTCTTTCTTCAATAATTTTTTCTTAAATAAATCATAGCATATTTTCCATTAAGTTTCATCAATTTTCCTTAGTTCTATTCCAATGTGTTGATAGGATGTCTTCAGTCTTGATCGTAGATATAATAAATAATGATAATGATAATAATAATCCCTATCTCCAAGCAAATCTTCTTGTAAGATAGTATACTTCAGCCATATAAGACGATATAATAAAAATGACCATATTAGGCCCAATACAGTAATAATAATATCAATTAATAATGAATAATAATAATTCGATCTTGACCATACAGAAGAGTCATCCCTCACCAATGGATTTGTCTCGAAATCTTGAGCAGGAATTTTCCTTGTTGAATTTCGATTTTGATTCTTGAATTTGATTTTGATTCTTGAGTTTTCATTTTGATTCTTGAATTTTGATTTTGATTCTTGAATTTTCATTTTCAATTTCAATTTCAATACGTGTTGTTTCCAGAGAATTTTTTTTTTATATATTTGTTCCGACTTACAATGAAAAGATCTTTAAATTTTGGTTTTATAAGAATTAAAGACCTTTTTAACATAATTTAGTGTCATGTATTTAACAAGAAACCAAAATTTCTGATATTACAAGCCGAAACATATTTTGTGTATGAGGAAGAATTAAAACAGATGTTTTCATTCTTACACATATTATTTACATACCTAGTTAGACTGTGTTTGGTGGTAATAATTTACAATGGAACCGACTTGTATTTTTCTCTTTTTTAAGTTTTTTGAGAATAATTAAAAAAAAAAATTTTTTTTATTACGCTTTTTTTCCGTCGGTGATTTCTTTTAACTGAGGTTTATTAAATCGCAACCCAATAATAAACTCCAACAAATCAAAAAACAATGCTATCGTTAAAAAATTAGTGGATGATAAATTAATTAATAAACATGATCAAACCAATCTAACTACCTACACTGCTAGAATTCCTTCAGCATATGGTGTCTATAAAACCAAAAATGATAAATTAAGGCCAATTATCTGTACCTATTCACCCCTTCAAAAAACTTTCAGAATTTATATTAAAACCATTAAACTCACTGAAAAACATGCATAACTATGCTGTTAAAAACTCCCTGGAATTAAAATCCTTTTTGCAAAATAACCCTCTAAAACCAGGCAACACCCTAATTAGTTTAGATGTGAAGAGCATGTTCACAATATACCCATTTCACCAACCATCGAAATCATTAGCGAACATTGGCACCTCATCCAAGATAACACTAATGTAAATTTAGAAGGAAGCACACCTTTTTTCAAACGGACCTTAACATTGGACGAATTTCTCATTAATTTAATGTAGCAAGCATTTTCAGCGTCATTTTCAAGCTGAAAAAATAGACGTCAATACTGTTTCCATAAAAATTGGTACCTTCTTACATCAAAATGGTCTTCACAACAAAAAAAAACCGATTTGTAAGACCAAGGTTGAGACGTAGTATCCCGTCTTACAGCACTGAACCATTTTTAGCAGTATTACGATCTTGTGGAACCTTAGAAAATTATAAGTAACAAAATGAAAATTGACAAGGACAAAATGTACATATTAGGTATTTAATAACAACTTACCGTAATAAACAACTTCTCCGGAGTTGAAATAGTGGTGTTCCGGCACATCGGAACAAAGCAATATTTGTATCTCACCATGGCGTAAATATAATAATAAATAAAACGTATAAACAATATCCATGGGCGCCAAAAGGAAGGCTTTACATTCCCATGTCATCTATGATTAGGCAGGGGTGACGTCATCACCCCCACTCCCCAGAAAAAACTTTCTTATCAATTCGGCAAAAATTCAATTTTCAAAAAATCATTAAAAATCCATTTTTTATCGCAGGAAAAAAATTCAAACGGCATTGTTTTTAATATTCTCTCCTCTTTCATTTAGTGCAATAAAAAAATGGTCAAGTTACCAATTATTTTAAGTTTGTAGGTACACAACATATGTTCTAATTATCATCATTCATACCAGGTGTGTAACTATGAAACCGGAATTCAGTGATAGGCAGCCCTAGCTTCAACTTTAGCAACATATTTGGCCCGCAAGCAGTGCCATTTTGTTGTTTAAAGATAAGACTGGGATTATGAACACATCACAACCCAAGCTTCAGTATAACGGCTAAGTTTGGACTGTACGGAACGAAAGACCCATTTGCGGACAGCATTGATTTTCTGTAAATCACTTAAAGAAAACTGCTTCCGAATCGCATCAAATGCTTGTGGAAGCCTACAGTGACCATGCCCTTGGTAAATCACAATGCTACGAGTGGTTTAAAAGGTTTAAAAGTGGAAATTTTGACGTCGAAGATGAAGAACGTGGAAAACCACCAAAAAAGTTTGAGGACCATGACTTCAAGCTCTGTTGGATGAAGATGACACTCAGACGCAGCAACAACTTGCAGATCAGTTAAATGTCACCCGAGAAGCTGTTTTGTACCAATTGTGCACTACTGGTACATTTTCTGCGGTAGCAGTAGCAGCAGAACGCGGGAAGAAGAGGCTAGAAGGAAGGATACAGGGAATGGTGCTGGAAAAGACGTTGGGAAGGAGGATGGATATTCTTCAGGATGCACGAAAGACTGCAGGAAAGGAGGCAGTCATAAAAGCAGAGGATAGGAGCGCATACTTTCCCGTTCTGTAGAAGCAAACTCTCGCCCTTTTTTGTGATACCCTCCACGGCGGGTTTTTGGGGAAGGGTCTTCCAGACCTCGGAGGGTCAAATCGAATATTGATCTTTACCGATCTCAACTTTGTCTGGGGTTCCGGTAGGCCGGCCGTCCGTAGCTTTTTTTTCCGGAACACTTTACGGCCACACTTTTCATCCGATTTTCACCAAATTTTCACACAAATTTCTTTAGCCGGTGAACAAGAAACTAACAAGGGCGATTTTTGAATTTCGAAAAAATGGCGGAGATATGTCTGTTTGAAATTTTAAGAAATTCGCTGCGGCCGAACCGTTGGTCCGATTATCACCAAATTTTCACCAATTACTCCTTATATTTTTTAAGAATTTTTAGTGTAAAAAATTGCCACTTTTTAATTATTAATTTTTTTTAGTACGGAGAAATTTCGTACTTTTACCCTTTACGAGAGGCACATCCCTAGGCCAAACAGCCCATTATTTCTATCATGACACTAAGAAAAATTTTCAAAAAAAAAAAAAAAGGAAAACCCGGAAAATTTTTCGAAAAAACAACTTGGAAAATTCTCCTTTATACCTCCTATATAGATACTTCTCTTTAAGGAAGTTTTCGTTGGAAGCTCTTCAAACCTTTATAATATATATTTTTTTATTTCTTTCCTCATGAGGACAGTGTGCCGTCCAAGCTTAGCATACTCCGAAAGGGACCTAAGCTTTCGGCACAGGTTCCGAAATAGATGGTTGCAACACTCTGTCTTTTCCACCGTAAGGTTCTTGTAAGGGTGGCTTTTAAAAAATTTTGGCGTACGCAGAGCTGTCACCATCAGCGACCAATTTGTTGTAGCTGCAAAAATTAACTGTAGTCAACAATTATGTCCTATAACATTGAAATCTCTTACCGAATACCGTAGAGTTCCTCACTCATCGCAAATCCCTAGCAAATAATTGCAGATTCCATTTCAGCAGAGGAACCACTCCAATTCAAAAAACAGGCATGCTCCCTCGGAGCAATATCCCCGTTTTCTGCTTTTTCTGCCCCAAGCAGAACCTGTTCTTTACTTGTAAGTGGAGGACTTTTTTTGTTTTGTAACCAACTATAACTGCCTAAAACAATAAAAATAAAGGTATGGGATATAACTGCAATAATAAATGCTTACAAGCCCTGGTTATCCTTGACCACGGTTATTTGTAGAACGCCTTGGTCATCCACATCGCCACATGACCTTGCAATGTGTGCTTCCTCAAGGGCAGCAAGTTTCATCTCCTCGACAGATGCCATGTCAATGCCTTATACAAAGGAAAAAAAATTAAAGTATCATACCAAAATGGATGAAGAATACCTTTTCGGATTTGGTCCTCATAATTTCTAAACGTCGGATTAGACATTTAAGATCTTTTCGAACAAATTTATTTACAAAATAATTAGTAAATTTATGTTCTTCGACGCGAGACACTATGAGAACTGAGAGTCAGATGACTCGACAATGAAAAAGAATAAATAAATAAAACATAATATGTTTTTACTTCTCCCCCCCTCAAGAAAGTTTCTGCGGAAAGAACGGTATTAATTTAGAACTGTGAAAAAAATTGATATTTTCTTCTTTTTCCACTCGCAACTTCATAAAACGACTTCGAAAGTCTTTTTTTAATAGGAAACGGTCCAACACGAACTGGATCTAATTTTCCTCTGTTTAAACGGCTGCCATCTTTGATATACACCAAATCGCCAACGTTAAACGAATAAATTGCCCGGTTCTTGTCTACACGACTTTAGTTAGTGTGAAAACTTCTCCTTGAGTTTTCAAAAGCTCGTCTTCGATCTTCTTCCAGTGATGATAAATTTTCTTGTGGTAATGGGGAAATTGAGGTTTTCGTTCCATACATAAGGTATTCAGGATTAAATTTAGTCGAACTATGTATTGTTTGGTTATATTCTTTAATACTATCTTCGGCTAACACCGACCATGCCCGATTCATATTTTCGTTCACTTTGCATCGAAGCCTGTTTACTAAAGTTTGGTTTAATCTTTCATTCAAGCCATTGGGTTCAGGATGGGAGCAGTGAAACTGCCCACCAATAATCCTTTACCTGGAAGGGTTTCGACGAAAACAAAAATATGGACCATGAAATTGCCCACCAACTTCTTATCAGTATTGACCGTGAAATGGCCGAAGAAGGTAAAATTATTTAAGTGAGCGAGGCCGAGAAGTTCTCCTCGTGAGGGGTGCAAAGTTTCACTTTGAAAAAGAACTTAAATCTGGAGACAAATTTTGGCGATGCTCGAATCATAAACATGGTTGCAAAGCAAAAATATGGACCAGTGGTTAGTTAATTAATTAGTTATTATTTTTAATCTATTGATCTTTATGTTATTTTTAAAATTAAGGAATGCAATTCATAATAAGTAGAAGTGAGGAACACCACAACCACCAAGTTCAATCATCCTCAACTCACATCGTCACTAGTCAGGTCAAAAGAAAAGCGAAGGACGATATTTCGACGCTAAAGAACTTAAATTTGAAAACTACGGCCGGCGAAAATTTTATTTATAACGTAGACAAGGAAAACAAAATAATTATTTTACATGTGAAACCAATTTAAATGAATTTAGTCGATCGGAGACATTTATTTTGATGGAACCTTCGATAAGTGTGCAAACCATTTCCTGCAGTTATTTACATTCCATATCATTAAAAACAACTCCTATTTACCTCTCATTTTTTGTTTATTGCCCGATAAGACACAAATAACTTATACAAATTATTTAATTTCATTAAAAATAGCCTAGTAAATAAATGGAATCCGAAAAAATTTGTAATGGACTTAGAGCTCGCTATCCACAACAGTGTTGACGAAGTGTGGCCCAGTGTGGAAAAAATAGGATGTCGATTCCACCTTGGGCAAGCTTGGTTCCGAAAGATTCAGGGGCTAGGGCTTTCAACCGAGTATTCTGAAATACAATTACAGGAAAGTGGTTGAATTTTATTTTGGATTACCGTTTCTCCCCCTGAATCTGTCGGGGATAGCTTCGTTGAGGATGTAATGCCCATAATGCCAAACGATAAAAGATGCCAAATGTTTGCAGATTACCTCGTCGACACCTATATTTCCGACTGGGCCACATTTCCCCCATCTGTTTGGGCTGAGCAGTCCAGCTCGATATTAAGGACGACTAATGGCTGTGAATCTTTTCACAGTCATTTTAACTCCTTTTATACCAGTCATCCAGATAATTTTAAATTTTTAGACTGCCTAAATACTGTTCAAATTAAACTTATATAAAATGAATGAGAAGGAAAAAAATAACGTTTATAGCAAAGACCCCAGAGTTAAATTAAAACAGCAATTTTTAACAAACAAAATAAAACAGTTGAAAGACGGCACTTTGAATAGGGTTGATTTTTTAACCCTAATAGGAAATTTTAATAAAATTTCAAAAAAACCAAAAAAAAAAAATAATTAATTATAAAAAACAAGTAAACTGGACAAATAAATAATTATTTTATGAATTTTTTTTCCTCTTCCATACTTGGTTCATGATTCTTATCAACTGGAGTGGGCAATTTAGTGATTCGGATTTTGGGGAGGCATTTCTTGGTGGGCAATTTCACGACCAAAAAAGGTCTTCAGGTAAAAAGTGGGCAGTTTAGGACCGCCCTTCAGGATGATCTATTCAAGTAAAAACTATTTTAATTCCGTTCTGGGCCAGAAAATTTTTGAAATTGTTTGAGTTGATTCCAGTGTATTAATCTGCCAAGAGAATTGAAATTGAATGCTTTTTTACAATCAGATTAAGAAGAGCAATAAAATCTTGAGCGTTTTGTCCTTTTGATGTTAAAATCCATGCGTAACGTGTAAAATGATCAACCAAAATGTGCATGTATCGTTTAGGTGAACGATTTCCTGCATAACCTCCAACACTATCGAGCGACATAATTTGAAAAGGTCTGGTGGCAGGACCAAATTGAGAAAGCAACCCTATTACACATATACGGCGAACTTAATTTTCCATGCAGATTTTACATTGTTTGGAGAATTGATGTACAGCTTCATCTAAACCCCTAAAGTAATAGTGTGGTCTAATCGTGGCAAGCATTTGAGATTTTCCAATGTGTCCAAAATGATGAACGATTTCGATGATTTTGTTTCCGAATTCAGGAGAAACAAAAATTCTTGATTTTCCTTTTAGTGTTTTAAGAATGAGTCCTTGCTTGTATTGAGTTCGCTTTGCTAATTTCATTTCGGAAAGATGATCGGTCTGGTCTTTTAGAATATCTGAATAATTAATCAAGTTCACTACTTCAATTGCTTCTTCATTTAAAAGTACTCAAGAACAGGATTCCTTGACAATAAATCTGCTAGGATGTTGTCTTTTCCTGGTTTATAAATTATGTTAAAGTCAAATTGAGATCGATAAAATATTAAGTCTCCTAAAATTTCATCAGTTCTTGCTTTAGTTTTTAGATTTTCCAACGGTTTATAATCGCTACAAACAGTGAAATGACGACGGATTAAATAATATTGCCAATATTTTATAGCGTCTTTAATCGCCTTGCATTCTAAGTGGATGACATCAAAACGTTTTTCTTTTTCTGAAAGCTTCGAGAATAATAGGCCACTGGATGCAGAATTCCGTCGTCTATATAATACCTACCGTAGATTAATATTGTATACTGCTTAGAACACCCACAGTAATTATCAACCTTTCGTCCGTAAAATATAATCCTCCATCTTCTAAGTTTTGCTTTCGACTTAATTGCCCACTCAAAATTTATCTTTTGCGATGCCGAAACAGAAGAAACAAAAATCCAAGACCCCGAAAGGACATTCTTCTGCCGCTAATGCGGGTTCTCATTCCGGCGAAACGAGTGAAACGGTCTCCGCGAAGTCTCAGAAGTGCAGCCCCGATGATGGCGCAGTTCAACCATCGTCTCCGAAGCAAGAAAAACTGCCCAGACCACGAACTGCGTGGGATCGCTTTCACAGACAGCCATGGCCCTCCAGGTTGGGGGAAAACTTGCTTCCTACCTACCCACACCCATTCCCTATCCTTCCCCCGTCTAGGGAGTAGCCCCCCTCCCGATAGACGGTCCCGGACACCGGATCCAGAGCCCTCAGGTAACGGGCACGAACCGGTAGAGGTTCACCTCGGTGCCCGATCAGTGACACTTAAAACATTACTGAACTACGGGATGGCCCACTCCTAGGAGTGGAGCCGTGAGGTTGGACTCGTAGTGGCTGTACGGTTTGCAATAGTCTGACCTAGCTGGAGGTCACGGCTCACCAGAGCCCAGGTCAGGGTGCCTTCCTGGCCTTCTGTAGTCTTAGGACGGCCTGGTCAGTATAGACCTGCCCTTAAATGGGTCAAGCTGGGACGCGTCGGGGGAACCTGGGTACTCTCGGGTAACCCCGGCGCTACTCCGGAGCGTTTGGATTGCACTTTCCCTCCAACGCAAAGGAGGGTCAGTCCCCTCTTGTAAAACGATCCCCTGCGCTTGCGCAGGGGGACCGGGAAGCCTGGAAAGGCAGGTACGGTCCTTAAAGATCCCCCCCGGTTCGCCGGCAGGGTTGCCAGATTGGGCGATTTATCGCAAATTGGGCTACTTTTGTTGACGATTTGCGACCAATTTTTTGGTCAGGCTACTGATCGCAAATTGGGCTACTTAACCCACGGAAAAATCGCAAACTGGGCGACACTTAAAAAGTATCGATTAAAAATTTCTTTATTGGTAAACCATTTTTTTTTTTAACAGTTCACCGATTTATTGCACAAAAACGTCACTTCCCGTAGTCCTATAGCCTTGAGTCTATATTGTATTATCAAAACGTGTATATTTTTTGTCTTTGTCTATGTTACCCACTGTTCACTGCTCCTATCTTAGTTCTCAAGTGATACAACGCCATGAACGCATCAGGATCACTGTATCAGCAGATACGTCATATGATAAAAGTTAACAGCTCCGTTGAGTCCGTTATTCGTCTATAATAGTCACACTTCATTTAAAGAAAAGTTATATTTCTTTAATAGAGTATAAAATTTCAAAATAAACTCTTTTGATGTATTAAAAAAATATTGAAATAAATGTATGTACATATTAACCTTGTTAAGATGTTCCTATCGCTAACCTGATTTTTCAAACCTCAAGTGATCAGTTCACTACTCCAAAGTCACTTTCTAAAAACTTGAATAGTCCTAGCCTAGAATACCTTTATTCGAGAGTGCGTTAACGAGTGTTTAACAATGGGTAAATTCGCTAAATACGAAAAAAAATTCCAAAATTCTTGGCTCACGGATCCTTTTTTCAAAGGTAAGTTTAATTATAGGTCCATCGCTCAATTTGGTCACATTTTACGCAATTTATATCATTTTAATTAAGTACTCCATATTTTCGGGGAAAGTATTTATTGTCTGCTTTTCCAGATTGGCTTGAAAAAAAAGGGGATAAAGCCTATTGTAAGCTTTGCCATTCGGAGCTTCGGCCTCACAAAACAGATTTAAAGAAGCATTCCACCACCACCTTACATAAATCGAGGATGGTTAAACGATCTGGGGCTGGGCAAGGTGGCCCCAGTCAAGGCGTTCTTTCGCAGTTTGGTGAGCCAGGAATCTTTTCTTATCATTTCACAACAAGCACGACAACGTAATTTTAATTTACTTCTCATATTTTCAGGAATTGATAAGAAGACAAATAAAAGTAAAATAATTGACTTGAAATTGTCGATGTACATGTGTATGCATGGTTCAATTCGAACAATTGATCATCTCGGCGAATTATTGAAAAGCCTTTCTAAGGAGAACGAGATCAGTGACGACCCATTATCTTCTTTACGTCTGCACAGGACAAAGTGCCATAAATTAATTGTGGAGGTAATGAAATTGATGATATTTAATTCATTCTACTTCCCTACCAGAATTTTGCACTGAGTGCAAAATTATACATAATAATAGGAAGTCAAGAGTTCTCATTTATAGTCGATGAGACATACATAATGATACATACTGGTACATTTTTTAACTTGATCAATTTGTCCAACAGGTCATAGCTCCTTGCTTTTTAGACGAGCTTATTAAAGACATAGATAGTCAAGAGTTCTCACTTATAGTCGATGAGTCAACTGACATTACTGTGACAAAGTATTTATGCGTATGCATAAAGTATTTCAGCCCAAAGAAGAAAAAGATAACCACCGAGCTGTTGGGTCTCATTAAAATTGTAAGTTTTTTTTAAATTTATTTTGTTTTAAGTCGGAGTCCTCTTAAATTTGATTCCACAATTTTTGGTTCATTCTAGGTAACTGCTACTGCGGAAGATTTGTTCCAGGCAATAAAAACATATTGCGAACAGATAAAGTTAAATTTAAATAATATTTGCTCTCTTGCTACTGATGGAGGAAGTAATCTCTGTGGGTGCAATAAATCACTCTACACTCTCTTAAGAGATGAGTACAACAAAAATTTAATTTTGATGAAATGCATTTGTCACTCTCTCCATCTAGCTGCCAGCAAAGCAGCCAGTGAATTACCGAGTTGCTTAGATTTCATGATTAGAGAAACGTATAATTGGTTTAAAATCAGTCCCATAAGACAGCACAACTACAAAGTTGTGTACCAAACCCTTAATTCAACTGCCAAAGAACACAAAAATTTCAAAAGCTTTGTGCCACTAGATGGCTATCCCACTCAGCTGCTGTGGACTCTATATTCACTCAATACTTAGAATTAAAAACCCATTTTAAGTTTGTAAACGAAAATTGTTTTGTCGCTAAAACTTTGTACTCCATGTATAACGATAGTATTAATTATGTATATTTAAAATTTTTAAACAGTATTTTAAAAGATATCTGCTCATTAAATTTAGCTTTCCAAAAACAAACAGTAAATATTTTTAAAGTCTACAATGATTTGATAAATTTCACCAAAACCATAGCTAAAAAAATAATGAAGCTTAAAGATTGTGAATCCTTTAAAAAAATTTCAGATAACATCGAGAATACATCATCCTTTTTACCTTTAGATTGTGTTTATTTTGGTTACAGTTTTGACGAAGCAATTAGAGATAATGCTATTCATGGCGAAAGCCTTCATACAATCAAAACTAGAATTTTTTCTTTTTTAAAAACCTTACTTAAGGAACTAGTCAAACGTACTCCTCCCAACTTTGAAGTTATAGAAAAAATCAAATTTCTTCAACCAGAATTGATCTGTAGTAAAAACCCTCCACCTTTCCCATCGTTGCCCATCCAGTACATGAAACCAAATTTAATTTCAGTTATCGAAAACCAGTACAACCTCCTCTTGTGTGAAGATTTTTCAAGTTTCCCTCCAGAACATATTTCCTGTCCCGAATCTTTTTGGGCTTATATTATTCTTTAAAAATTCATTAAACTTACTTAAATATAAAGATTTGGCGAGCTATGCCCTTAAATTATTTCTTCCCATCAGCAACGCCTATGTGGAAAGAATTTTTTCAATTTTGAACTGTATCAAAGTAAAATCAAGGAATAAGATGAATGTCAAAACCTTAGAGTCAATTTTAAGAATAAGAGCCAAAAATTATTGTGATGAGAAGTGTTGCCGTGACTTCGAACCCAGTCATGACATGCTAATTAGGTTTAATTCTTCAATGTACAGCAGTGTTACTGGTCACTGCAGCACTTCTCATGATGCCCCAAGAAGAATTCCAAACTGTTGAAAGTTTAATTAATTTAATAGGTATAGCGGAAGGAAATTTAATTTTAATTTATGTAATTTTTTTTAATGTACTCGTACCTATATAATGTAAATACTAATACATTTTTTGGTTTCTTGTGTGTTTAATGTAAAGCATTAATTTACTATTCCACCGTGTACTGTTTGTTTTACGTGAGTATTTAAGTACCAAACTAGAATGTAATATGACAACATGGCGCATGAGCAAATTAAATTTTAATTAAAAAAATAAGTACCAAATTGCAATAATTGAGTATTTTATTACATACTAAGCTGCAAATAAAATCTATTCTATTGTGTAAACGTTGCAGCATAAGTTTAGTTTCTCCTTCCTCTAAAAGATGGCAGGAGGCTACTTTGGGCTACTTGCGTTAGTGGTGGGGGCTACTTGAGGTAAATATTTTCTGGCAACCCTGGCTTCGTGCGGAGCTCAGTCTTGATTTGGCAGCCGTACGAGATGGATCTTCCAATCGCTTCGCCCGCCAGGTGTGAGATACGCTCGGTGATCCGTTTTCTGTGTGCAAAAAATATTGCGCCGGCAGAAATCCACACCCAGCTATCCGAAGTTTACGGAGACAAATGCATGAGCGTGCAACACGTGCGTAAATGGTGCAGAGAATTTAAGAACGGGCGTACTGACGTCCATGATGAGGAGCGTCCGGACGGCCCTCTGTTTCTGACGAAACAATCGCAAAAGTTGAGGAAGCGATGCTCTCAGATCGAAGATTGACGTTCGAGAGCTCTCCGAAATGATCCCTGATGTCTGCAAAACCACAGTTGACAAGATTTTGACGGAGCACCTTGGGTATGCTAAGGTTTGCGCAAGGTGGGTGCCCAGAATGTTGACCGAAGACCACAAACGTCAACGCGTTGAAGCGGCCCAAGAATTTCGACGACCAGATCAAAAAATTTGGATGGACTATTGTCAAACACCCCCCTACAGCCCAGATCTAGCCCCCAGTGACTACCACCTCTTCCCTGACATGAAGAAACACCTGGGTGGAACGCATTTCGGCGACAGAGAAGAGCTGGAAGAGGCGGTTCTCGGGTATCTGAGAGGCTTGGCGGCAGAGTTCTTTGACTCGGGCATTAAAAAGCTAGAAAACCGTATGGAAAAATGCATTGACCGCGAAGGCGACTACGTAGAAAATAGTTTAAAGTCTGAATTTTCCAAATATGTACTTATTAATCGAATTAAAAATTTTTTACCAAGTGAAAAATCACTGGGAACCTTACTTTACGGACAACCCTCGTACATGGTCGGAATCATCTAAGATTCGAGGCGGATTCCTCCGAGGAGTCGCTCGAATTATGACCGAAGAGTCATCGTCACTGTCGCTGCTTTCACATCGATAGCTGCGACTTTTATCACTAAAATATATTTATTGCTAGTTAATTGAGTGTTCACATTCATACTAATTTAGAGAAGATGAAAATTGACCTTTATGGTGTATCAATGTTTTTAAAACCCACACTTTTGATAGTTTAAACATAAAATAAAAGAAAGATAAGAATTTATCGCGGATACATTGAAAAAATAAATAACCAAAATTTAGGAATTTGAATTTAAAATTGCTCATAATGTCTATGAAAAATAAGACATCAATTGAGGCGCTACGAAGGGCGAACTCGACAAAACGTAGTTTCGAGATATTCGCATTTTTAAGTTTGGTTTTTACGTATTTAAAGGGGAAAAAATGGCGAACTCAACATAAAAATTATATGGATGTATTCACCAAGAGGTCTAGAATCTGAAAATGAAAAAAAATTGGAGGACCCTTCCTCAAAAACCCGACGTCGAGGGTATCACAATAACTTTTCTTTAAGGAAGTTTAAATTTTTTTTCAATAAAAAGATTTGAAATTTACACCAATACCTTTTAATTACATCGGAATCATCTAAGATTCGAGGCGGATTCTTCCGAGGAGTCGCTCGAATTATGACCGAAGAGTCATCGTCACTGTCGCTGCTTTCACATCGATAGCTGCGATTTTTGTCACTAAAATATATTTATTACTAGTTAATTGAGTGTTCACATTCATACTAATTTAGAGAAGATGAAAATTGACCTTTATGGTATCAATGTTTTTAAAACCCACACTTTTGATAGTTTAAACATAAAATAAAAGAAAGATAAGAATTTATCTGAGCGGATACATTGAAAAAATAAATAACCAAAATTTAGGAATTTGAATTTAAAATTGCTGATAATCTCTATGAAAAATGAGACATCAATTTAAGCCTTGATTTAACAAAACAAAGCTAAACCTCATTACCGTTAACTAGGTAAGAAATAACCGAGAATTTCGGCACGATTAAAGGAAAGTTAATCTTAAATAATTTAAGGCAATGCCTTAAGTCTTAGATTTATGAATACACTAATATTTATAGCTTTTTCACGTCAAATTCACAATTTTTCAACAATTACTTTGTTCCAACCGCAGTTTGAAACTCCTGTAGCATGCGTAGAAGGATTTGCACGTCAACTTTGACGTCGTTAAAATCATTTTCCCATCAAATCTGAAGTCTTCTGACGTCAAATTTGATGTGCAAATCCTTCTGCGCATGCTACAGGAGTTTCAAACTGCGGTTGGAACAAAGCTAATAATTCAGAATTTTCCATTTCAAATTCAGACGTAACCCACTTGTCCTGGATTTTTTTAAGTTTTCGGAATATTTTTTCCTCTCTCTTCTTTGTTGTAAACCTGCAACTGTTCTTCTGTTTTTAACTTCCTTAAAGAAGTTATTGTGATACCCTCGACGTCGGGTTTTTGGGGAAGGGTCTTCCAGACCCCAAAGGTCAAATCGAATCTGGGTCTTTACCGATCTCAACTTTGTCTGTGGTTCCGTCCGGCCGTAGCATTTTTTCCGGAACACTTTAATTTTCTTTAGCCGTTACATGCATTACATACATTCTGAATTTGAAATTGAAAATTCTGAATTTGACATGGAAAAGCTATGCATTTGTGAACATGCATATGCCTACCTCTGGAGACAAAAATACCTTTCATTTACGTTGGAATCATCCAAAATGCGAAAAGGTTTCCTTCGTGGGGTCGGCCCTGTGACGATATCAGAATCCGAGGAGTCTTTCCCTTCCAAACTTTGGATATTTTCATCTCTAAAAATTATGGGGTAAATACAAGAAATATCAAAACTTTGGGCGTACACGAAATCATCTGCTCATCGAAAACTCGAAGTGCTTTCCTTCGAGGAGTCATCGGCGGAATGAAACCAGCGATCGCTTCATTCTCAGAGTGGTCGCTTTCATCGCTTCGACTATAAATTATTTTGCTTTCACCTCTAAAAAAATACGTTTTTACTGATAAGAATTTCTTAAGAATTTGATTAGAAAGAAAATAAAAAGGCATCTCACGAATTTTTATGCATTCTAATACGTCAAATTCTGCAAAGAAATTCTAAATTCTACGTCTAAATCATAAGTGCTGACAATCGGCAGAAAATACACGTTTTTCTTCAGTTGATAGATTCAGTCAGTATATAATATCAATCCATGGATTCAGTTTGGTGCTTGATATTTGATAAGATTCTGACAGTTCCCACCAAAATCAACAGGCTAGCCAACTTTTACAAAATATCCCTTGAACGTGAAAACGGAAAGATCCTTGAGAACGTCATCGACAAAACTTGTTGGCGTTTATTCAAAAAAAGTTGTAATGATTTACTGTTGGCTTACTTGTTTCATCCCTCTTTCCAAAGCTCCACTTGGTGGCTTAGTCATAATTTACGAACATTATTTATGTTCCTCAAAACTCAAATATGGCCGCTCGTTTTGTAGATTTTTGTTAAATATCTCGGAAACAATGAGGTTTAGCGCAAAACGTATTAAGTACAAAAATAATCTACATTAGATTTTCAACAAAAGTATTAACGATGTAACCTAGCAAAAATGAACGGTTTCGGAGTTAAAGCAACAAAAAAGTTTTTGTGCCTATGGCATTTTGGAAATATCATCAAATAACTCAAAAACGGCAGATCCTAGAAAGTTAAAGACTAGAAGCAAAATTAACCTTCATGCAATTTCCTGAAAAAAACGTCTAGGTTATTTGTTTCTTAGAACAAATGGTTAAGGTTATATAGTCTAAAATGCAGTGTTTAACTAAATCCTTAGATTTTGAAGGAATAAATCTGTAACATATTACAAATTGTTTTAACCGATTGCTTTATTGTATTCAGTGTTCTTTCGCTCACCTCTTATCCTTTCTCAAAAGAAAGTTATTAACGATGTAATACCCTCGAATGACGGATCTGCCAAAGTCCATTGAATTTTCATCTTTTGACAGCAAATTCAAAGTCTTAATTTTCAAAAAAAACACTCATTTAGTATTAATAATAATTTATTTAGAGGTAAAAATAGAAGTTTAAATAATAACTTTTCTTAATACAAACTTGAACGTGCATCTTCTTTATACATCAATCAGTCTAAATAATTAACTTTTATCCTAATTTAACAGAACGGTTAATAGTAACATATATGGACTTTCAAATAACTAGATAACCGCCAAAAAGCATGAAAACACACAAATCTAAGGATTTCTAGTTTCTTTTTTACTTTTTACAAGGGTTTATTATTAAACAATTATTACACATTAAAAAAAATTCATTAAAATAAAAGAGTTAATGAGTAATCACTATTTTATTATCACTAATTGGGTGGGTAGGATTAATCCGTACCGAAATTACAAAAGAAAAAGTAAAAAAAAGAAAGGGGTCATGGAATTTACGAAAATTTTTGAGATTTTAAGCCAAAAATTATGAGTCGGTATTTGTTTTGATCATTTCAAGTCGTTCTTTCAGAGATTTTAGTTGACTTTCTCCTGTTTCATGAGATGCGATCTAAAAAAAAAAAATTGTTATTCTGTATAATGGGAGCAGGCACTTTGATCGCTAGGAGGAGTCGGAAAAACGTTAATTTGATTAGCGTAAGGATAATATTTTCATACACAGCAGCCATTTAAGGAAATTCAATGAAGGTTCATACAAATCAATGTCAAGGAGGGATTTTCAAGGGAACCTTAAGAAAAGTATTTTTTAAGGAACGTTCAAAATAACTGGCCTGTAAGTTTTCAACTTTAAATCCCGTAAACCATTTTACATCTCGAGTTATCATGGACTGAAATTAAGAGATCTATGGCTGGTTAAATTAACGAGATTCCGATTCGCCCACCAAAGCGCTCTCAGTTAAGCGTCTAGTAAGAAGGAAAAAAAATTACTTTTTCTTTTTTGGCCGTTTGGGGTTCGGTAGTTTGTTGTTTTTTGAAGCAACCGGCTTTTTCTTGAAGATGAAGAAGTCTCGATCGTAATCTTTCAGCGTCGTTGCTGAACTGTTTCTTGTTTTCAGCTTGCGCATTGTCCGGCCTTGAAAGATCTTGAGATTCAGCTATAAAAGAGTTAGAGAAAAAGTTAGTTCGTAAAAAAAACTACGTACAATATTGGGCGCTGAAGTTGCTGTTAGCCTGGTCAGATTGCTGCTTTTCGATAGAAGCCAAACCGTTCAAGATATACTGCTGAAAAACCTGCGTTGTTTTCCCGATAAATCTATCGACAAAGTCTGGGTAGGATTTTCTCATAATGTAAAGACGCTTGAGTCCCTCTTGTGTAAGCTCTGTGTCACCCAGCATTTTGAAAATTTCCGAGATCTCTTCTTGCGTTTCTCGAGGAACCCTTTGAGGTGTGGACGGCAAGTTTGAGACTTGGGTATTCGGAGTGTTCGGATCGTTTTCTATTGACGTCGTTGAGTGATAAGTACCTTCGGGAGGGTTTGGATTTTCATCAACTTTCAAGCGCTAAAAAAATTTAATTAAATTTTTAAAAAAATTATCAGCCAGTCATCTGGCGAAAGAAACCATAATCCTTTTAATTTATGGGGAAAAGATTTTTGACTTGATGTGGGATGGAAAAGTCAAAAGGCGTTTTTTTATCAGTTTTCTATAGATAATTGCATGAGGATTAATTTTGTAGTTAGTCTTAATCACGCTAGAAATCGGGGTTTTCAAGTTATTTGAAAACATATCCAGAATGTCACATCAACTAAAACTTTTCGTTGGGTTGTTGTTTATTCAAGAATGTTTTATTTTTTATTTCTTATAGATGAGCTACAAAGAAAAGCAGAATTTTTTAAATCATTCAACACTGTCCTAACTCTTCCGTAAAAAATAAGTAACAACTATTCATTTTAAAAAGGACTTAGGCGAATCACGGCCTTGACTGAGGCACGGGTCAGTTGAGGTCCGTACTTTTTGCAAGTTTATACCGGATGTTATGAGTTTTTTATAAAAATTTTTGCACCATTCGATTCATTTAAAAACGCTGCGTTTGGTGATGTTTATAAAAAATTAATTTGTGAACAATTTTTTTAGACTTTTTTAAGTGTCATATCCGTGAAAATTTTATTTCGTCAGTTTTATCGGTCTCGCTTAAGATCGTTTAGATAAGGAGGCCAAAGGAGGGGACTCGCGGCTTGTCGAACTCTACCGAGTGACCACGAGAAAGACGCATCAGATTAAGACACCAGGTATCACACCTTATCGCATTTATCATTAAGAGGAACATTTGTTTACCTTTCGGCTTCTGTTTATTGTTTAATAGACCTTTATTTAATTGACGTTTAAATTTTTTTTATTTTTTCTTTTACACTTTTTTGGATGTTTCTGGCTCCTGAGAATTACATTGTCTAGACGACTGAAATCTTTAACTTTTTATTTTTACCTGTGCGGTTCAAAATGCCAGAAACGAGATCTACGACGAAAGGCAAAGTGAATGCAGGAAAGCCATCAACCATGCCTTCAAAAGCTAAGTCACCCGCGACTACGAAAGGCAAGACAGCCTTGAAAACGAACGCAAAGCATGCTGGAAAGATGCAAAATGCCGGAACGAGTACACAACTGACTTTGGAGAAATTTATCACGACTCGCCAAATGAGCTCAGTGGAATGCCAAACAGAAATCACATTCATGATGGCTTCAGACTTCATCGCAGACGCCATTGACACTCGGCTTCAGGACTTATCTGATCAGAGGGACGCGTTGCTAGCAAGAATAACTTCTCTGGAAGAGGAATTAGCACTGCTCAAAATGCAGTGTAATGTCATGAAATCTTCCACGCCACGATCATTGGAAATTCCCCCAGAGTCTCTCTCATCTTCGCACGTACGGACCGTACGGTGGACCTCCCCGCTTAGCAAAATTAGAAGAAACAACCGAAGCCATAGCCGGCCGATCTCATCCACGAAAATAATTTGCAATTGCCCACTTGACGTTTTTCGGACGGACTTAATGCGACGCCTGCCAGCTTCTAAAGCGGTTGAGCTTTCATCGTTTCCAGACATCGTCGACTTCAAGAGCATTCTAGAAAAAACAGGGCGCTGCGCGGGAGCTCTCAACGACGGCGACACGATTATTTTAAAATTTAAGGATAGGGACCCCAACATTTCGCAGATTTCAGCTATTAAGGATCTCATTATTAAATATCCAAGCATAAACTTTTTACTCTTTAACTTTCACGCTTATCATAACAAAATTAAAAATTATAACGCCTTTAAAGTAAATTGTTTTTTGGAGGATTTAAGCTATGCATATCGTAATTTTAACACTTTAGACATTGCTTTTCAGAACAAATCTACACACAGAGAACTAATTCGCAAGGCCAGATCCATAATCCTTACAAATCCAATATCCAGGAGGCCAGTTTCTTCGGCCCCCACTTCTTCTCCTTCATCAAGCTATATCCTCCCTTCCAACGTCATAGATCTATGCTCGCCACAATCAAGTAGTTTCATAACAATTGATGAAGAAATATCTGTGAATCTGACCCCCAGACTTCCCGGAGCTTCACCCTCCATCGCACCTCCCATCATCAGCATTACCACCCCTTCCCGGCAATCCCCCCCACACCCTTTTTTAGAACACCCCTCACAGCCCCCCCTCCGATCATAGTCACCCGCCCCCCTTCCCTTCCCTTGCTCCAAACAACTAGCCGCCCTCCGCGCACTACTTGCCCACTTTCTACTAGTCCTCCCTATAATAAGTTAAAGATAATGTTTTGGAATTGTCACGGTTACAATAATTTAATCGCAAATCTGAATTTTCTCTCGGACGCGGATTTTTTGTGTGTGGTCGAAACGTTTAAGGACTGCGACCTCTCCCCAGCTACTTTTAACAGCTATAGCGTTATATCCGTAAAAGCTGTCCGTAACGCAAAGGTCGGTCGCGCTAGTGGTGGTTTACTGATTCTCTACAGGAAAAGATTCAGCGTTAGGATTTTGTCGGCGTCCAACGACTTCTGTTTCGTTCTCATAGAAAAACCAGTTCCTTTTATTTTAGCTGTTGTTTATTTCCCCAAGTCTAGTAGCGCTAATTTCGAAAAGGCCTTCCACGAAATTGTTGTAAGGTACCAAGACCTAACGATCCTGATTGGCGGAGACTGGAATTGTCGTATCGGTGACCTTAATCAGGGCGACGAGGAGCTATTCACCGGTAGCAATTTATACGACACAAGATTGAGTTTGGACCCGCATTGTACCCCTGAGGGTAGGAGGCTGGTTGATTTGATGGACAACCATGGGTTTTTTGCCTTGAACGGCCGTTCTCCTGGAGACAGGCCGGCACAGTACACCTTTGTTAGAGAGAAAGGCAAAAGTTGCATCGATTTGGTATGGACGAACTTCATAGGTGTTTTCGAAACTTTAAACTTTTTTGTCGGCGACAACGTTTTTTCCTCCGATCATTTTCCTTGTTTCGTCATATTAAGCTCACTAAATGCTCCCCATGTCGAGAACGCGCGCTGTAGCCGCAAAGGGGGTATGGTGACTGAGGTCGTCGCTTGGAAGCCCGGCCTGAAAAGTGGTTTTACGAATGCCATGAAATCTTGTTATGTTGATCTGTCAGTTTCTCCACCCTCAACTTTAGAAAAGCTTGAATTCCTGCGTAGAAGTATCGTTGACCAATCAAAGAACCTAGGAATGACGTCGACGAAGCGACTCGGAAGCAATGATAACAAATTCTCGCAACCTTGGTTTGACAAGGAATGCTGCTCCCTCCGATTTGAAACCCGAAGAGCCCTAAGGATCTGTAAAAGAAATGATTTTGACGAGACTTGTTTGAAAAGATATCTGGATGCGAAAAAAACTCTGAAAGACAAGCTTAAGGAAAAAAAATCGGCTCATTACGAGGCAATAAAAACTAAATTGACGAAAGTAAAAACAGTAGCGAGTTTTGGTCAACAGTCAAATCTCTTCGGAAATCTAGATGTTATCCCACCTCTTTCAGCAAAAGGGATCTCGAAAGTCACTTTGATTCGCTTTTCCCAAAAAAACCCCCTTCTGTACCCTTCACCCTCCTCAGCCAGGTTGTTTCAGTCCTTGATGACAAGATAAAGGAATCCGAGCTGATATGTGCTCTGTCGCTATGTAAGAACAAAAAGGCTGCTGGAGTAGACGGCCTATCCTACGAATTTTATAAAGCTCTTCCTTCATGTTGGAAAAAAAATCTTGTCTCGCTGTTCAACGAAGTCTTTGATTTGGAATCGACTCCCGCAAATTGGGGTGAAATTAAGTATTTCCTTCTCTTTAAGAAGGGTAACAAGCAAGACCTTAATAACTATCGAGGCATTTCAATTATCAACTCGATTTACAAATTATTCTCTCAGATACTATATAGTAGACTTGTGTTCTTCGCCGAGGACCGTAATCTGCTCCCAGAAAACCAATGTGGTTTTCGCAAAAAAAGGGGCACCGAAGATCATATCTTTACACTCGCCAGCCTGGTCCATAAAGCTACTCGGCTACAGAGTAGAAAAGTGTATTCTGCGTTCATCGACTTTAAAAAGGCGTTTGACACGGTCAATCACTCGCTCCTCTTAAAGAAACTGTACGGCCTTGGAGTCAGCAGCAAATTCGTAAAAATTTTAAGATCCATCTATACCAATGCAAAAATTACGTTGACCTCAAATGCTGGTGAGCTAATTGAGTTTAAGCAGTCGTCAGGAATTTTGCAAGGTGATATTTTATCGCCGATTCTTTTTGCCCTCTTTGTTGCGGACTTTGAGGACTTTCTCCGTGATAAAGGTTTTCGTGGTATTGACGTCGATGGCCAACTTGATGTCATCTGCTTGTTTTTTGCAGACGACATGGTTCTTTTGGGTTACTCACCTATCGACCTTCAATTGAAACTAAATGCGTTGGAAGAGTACTGTTTGACTAATCTATTAACTGTCAACCCGGAGAAATCAAAAATAATGGTTTTTAGACGAGCGGGCCCCCTCAAAAAATCGCTGAGTTTTTCATATAATAAGCAAAAGCTGCAAATTGTTAACCAGTTTACGTATCTAGGTGTCCTTTTTTCGTCCTCAGGCTTGTTTCATGAACATTCCAAACTATCGGTAAAAAAGGCATAGCGGCATGCTCAGCGCTTCTCTCTTCCCCGGCATTATTGCACTCTGCAGTCAAAGACTCATGGCTCACCCTCTTTAACTCCATCGTGGCCGCTACCTCTCTATACAGCGTTGGAATTTGGGGGTTGCAGCACGGTGAAGCGCTGGAACGGGTTCAGGTTCATTTCTTCAAATCCGTGCTGCACCTCCCTCGGAACACCCCCAACCACTATGTGAGTAGGGAACTGGGGATTTATCCCATAAAGCTTGAAATCCTCAAAAGGGCTCTTAGCTGGTGGGAGAAACTCCTGGACATGGATGACAACAGACTGCCACGGAAACTTTACAACTTCCAAATCACATCTTTGGAAGGGGAGGACGGTCGCTACAACTGGGCCAGGTCTCTGAAGGACCTTACGGGCGCACTGGGATTTGACCACCTTTGGGAGAGACAGAACTCGCGGGGAGTCCACCAAGCAAGGGATTCGATCCTGAGAAAATTCAGATTAAAACTCTGGAATGAGGACAGCAATAAAATTGATCTTTCCACCTTCAATCTTTACTTCAAATTAATTTGCACCACATTCCCTTTAGAGAGTAACCCGATCCTCCACTCGAACGAACCAATATCCTTAAAAAGACTTTTTTGCCAAATGAGAGTAGGGGGGTCAAAATTCTTCTGCCTTTATTTTCAAAAAAATAAACACCTTTTCGACTCGTCTAGGACATGTTTTTCGTGTGGTGGTAATAGCGAGGACTCTTTCACACACTTTTTGTGTGATTGCCCGGCTTTTCGGGAGGCGCGCCTTTCAAGCTTTGACGACCACATCCTTTCATTCTCCTTCCTTTTGTCCCTACTCAGAGATGTCAATTTCAAATCCAATCTGTATAAGTTTTTAAAATTTGCCCTACCTAAGAAGATTTAACCTATTTTTATCTCCATTTTTTGTCGACGGTTTTTTTTTTTAATACAAAATGAATTGTAACGCTTATGTAAGCTATACAAATAAACTCAAATAATAATAAATTTTAAAAAGGTTATGTTAACACTTTTTGTAAAAAAATTTAATGATTTTGAAATTTTTTTATGCTTAATCTCACAGTTTTGGAAGATATTTGATAAAAACGTTTTTGAATGAATCAAATTGGTGTACCACTCTCAGAAAGAACATTTAGGCTTGCGATGGAATGATCAAAAGCAAACTTATAGAGAAAGCTTTTTTCAACTTACTTTTATCAATTTTTTGACGTAGAGGACGAGTTCAGAATCTTGAGGGATCGAAGGTATATTTTTAAGCGTATCTTTCACTTCGACTCCACGGATTCTCACCATCGAATGCAAAATGGTTTTGATTGTGCGAAGGGGTACTTCTTGCGTTTTCCACCATGAAGTCGGGAAATCCTAAAAACAATACTTAAAAGAAAGACAGAAAAAAAAGAACTTACCCTGAAGAAACAATGGAACTCGATAAGAACCCTCGAGTAGTCCAATTCATGGTCCCAATTCTGCTGCATTCTATTCAGCTTCCAAAGAGACTTGAAGACCAATTCTTGATAATGCTTACTCGCCTCCGGGTTATTCATGGCATCATAAAGCAATTTAATAAGAGCGCTAAAAAAAAATAAATAAACCATTGGCCAGTAATAATTTTTTTCACCATAAGATATTCGTTCTGTTGGCATTCTCCAGAAGTTTAATGACGAGAGCATTGACGACTAGGTGAAATCTTCACCTTTTTCGACACTCTCCAACAGAAACAAAAGTCGAGAGATTATTTTATGAAGAGTGGCTTCCTGAATTTCATTACACAACGATGGGTAGTTGCAGAGCTAAAATTAAAAAATAAATAACAATACAAAATATTATATTTTATACTTTGATAAGCAAATGGAAGTTGGCACTGTATCCATTGACGACTTCAGGATTCGTACTTTGATTCAAAATGTTTAAATGGTGCACAAGTAGCTGCACCATATAGTCGACAAATCCAGACAAATGTATTCTCTAAATAAATAAATAAAATAAATTTATAATATTTAAGTTTCTCACTTTTTCTGCGTTTAGAACGGACGATTTGCATAATTGAAGCCATTGCTTTTTCGATGTCTGAGCTAGCGATCTGCGTGAGTTCAAATTTGATTGCCGTCGGTTTCGTGAAATCATAAGCGTCGGCGTCAATTTAGGCATTTGAATCGGTTTGACGACCATTGTGCTAAAAATAATAAAAATTATTTTAATTAAAGGTTCTACATTATAAGGAAATTGTTATAGACTGTGATTACAATCGTAATTATTATGGGGGCACCAAGGTCAAGGAGCATCCTCGCTCCAGGCTTCCCTGGGAAAATGCAGCGAAAAAAGAAATTATACTAACTGTGTACTGAGAAATGCAAATCCACTTCAACCAATTGAGGCGACGGCAAATTTTCTGGGACACATTCAATCTCTTCAATCAAATGCTGGTCCAAATTGTAGCGTCCTGGCACAATCGGAGCACTAACCCTATTAAAAAAAAAAAATTGGAAATTTTTTCAATTATCCTTGAAACAAAGAATTTTCACAAACAAAAACCGTAAATAAAATATTTATCACCAAGAAGAGTAAGTAAGAAAACACATAGACACAATAAATGAGGATAAATTCACATAAATTGAAACACCCCCACTACAAGTAAAAAAAATACAAGTTTGAAGAACTTCCAACGAAAACTTACTGAAAGAGAAGTGACTAAGTGGGAGGGGAAAGAATAACGGAGGGAAGTATAAAGGAGGGGAAGTTCAAGGAGGGGGAAGTATAAGGGAGGGGAAGGTTAAGGAGGCCTTTTAAGTTTAAGGAGTCTTTTAAGTTTTCAAGTTTAAGGAGGTTTTTTTTCTTTTTTTAATTTTTCCCAGTTTTTTATTTCAAAAAATTATCAGTTTTTTTTCCCACATAAGATTGCGCAGAAAGAAATAATAGGATGTTTGCACAAGGGAGGTCCCTCTCTAAGGGGTGGTAGTATGAAATTTCTCCCTACTAATGATTATTAATGTAAAAAAATTATAATTTTTCTTTTAACCAAAAATTCGTAAAAAAAATATAAGGAGTAATTTGTGAAAATTTGGTGAAAATCAGACCAGAAAAATCGGCCGCAGCAAATTTTATTTAATGTCAAACAGACATATCTCTGCCATTTTTTCAAAATTCAAAAATCGCCCTTGTTACATTCTTGTTCACCGGCTAAAAAAAAATGAGATCGGTAAAGAACAATATTCGATTTGACTTTCCGAACCCCAAAAACCCAACGTGGAGGGTATCACAATAACTTCTTCAAGGAAGTTAAAAGGTGTTTTTTGATCAGAAAATAATTCAATTGGGAATACTCTACACTCATATTCGTAATTACGAATATATGAATACATCCAACACGGTTTTAAGCACATTGCTTGACAGTAATTTTCCAACAAGGAAAACAGAAAAATGGAATATCATTTTAATTTCAAGGAAATTAAACCATTTAAAGGAACAACAATTAAAAACCACCAACAGAAACATATGTTGACTTTTTTTACTAACACTCCATCTGAACTTAAATCTGCATTATCTTCCTCAAAACTGAATGTCTCGTTTAATACGCAATCCCTGAAGTTTAAAAAATGATTAATTTCTGTGAAACGGAAAATTTTGCTGTCATGGAATTTCAGTTCAACAAACCTGCTATTATCGGGAAATCTGGCTGGAACTCTGACGTTGGAGACAGGAGGTTGATACTGCGGAACTTCTTCTTCTTCTTCGATCTCATCTTGAATTTCAGGCTCGGGTTGTTCCTGCATTTGTACTCGAGGACAAACGTTAAGGCCGTAGTTGTCGATTAGCCATGTCATCTGCTCCAAGCATTCTAGAACAAGATGGAATTTCTTCCGAAGGCCGTTCGCTAATCCGTGACGCATTTGATGGCTACGCCAACGACAACGATATTCGAGTCCTTGGTTATTATCTGAGAAAGAAAATAAGAATCAAACGGAATTGTAAATAGGTAGATTACCTTTTCTAAAGCCCGTACGAGATCGCCGTAGTCACCATTTTCAATTTTGGGATTTGCATTTAGAAGTTTCTCCAATCCTTCAAGAGCGTCTTTTCTTTCTGACCACTTTTTCGCTTCAAGTTGTGCATAGAGTCTTTGGGGATTTGACTTAGGATATCGACTGCTTCGAGAAGATCGTACGATTGATCTCTTCCGCTTGATCACCCGCTTCTTCTCCATCGCCCTCATCGTCCTCCCCGTTTCTCACCTCCTGCTCTTTCTTTATCTGCTGAGATCGAAGCAATCGGGTCGCTCGAGGGCGGACGTCCTTCACTTTCTCGAACTCCGCTTCCATTTCAGTGACCTGAACTGACTTTAGCGCCAAATGAAAAGTTTAAAAACATACCTGAACAGGCTTCAATCCGTCAAGCTGCGGTTTAATCGCAGGTCCAAGCCATTTGAACATTTCGACCAAAAGCAACTTTGCTTCTTGACGAACTCCGCTATCACGGTCTTCCAAGAGTTTAGGAACTCGCTTCACCATTTTGCTTACATTAAATGATTTCGCTCCAAATTCGCTCAATGCTTGAGTGATAATATGAATAGATGCGGAGACGATTTTCGGGTTTTTAGATTCAGTGCCTTTAGTCAATTCTTCAAGAACTATTTCTTGTTTTTCAATCTCGACGTACATCAAAATGATCTGAGCTGAAAGTTCTTTGGTTCTTGCTTTCGGTGCTGCTATGCATTTGAGGACCAGGCCTGCCAATACATCTCCCGCAGTTCTAAAAAAGACGTTAAGTTCCAACTACAACACAGCAATAACCGTTACCTTCCTGCAGAAGCGCAATTTTCGATGAAAGCGAGAACTGCTTCCAAACCTTTTTCTTGAGCAGGAGCGTTACTGTCCACGACGAACTTTTTCAACAATCCCATGTATTTGTTCCATTCTGGGGATTTCTCGTCGTCAATTTGCTTGAAAAGGGTCGCAGCAGCTTCATAACCGCTAAGTCGAGCTTTCCACACTTTATGTGTGCAGCGTTCCTCAATAGGAAGTTTACCGAAATCCTCTTCCTCCATCTTTATGTTGAGAACTCTGAAAAAAGAAGAGAATGAACAATCAGAATTTTATTTTTGAACATCTGATTTTATTAAAAGAAAATAAAAACAGGTGATAGGGTCTACTTTTTGGCTGGAACAACCTTCATATTTTCAACAACCAAAATTTTTGACCGAATATGCGTCATTTTCCATCCAAGAGTCTTAATTTGAAAGATAATCTTGTCAGCCAGATTTTGGGACATTGCCCACAAATTTTCACCAGGAAAAAACTCCTGTCAAGGGTCTCAAAATAATCTTTTTAGCCAGGTTTTGGGCAGGGCAAGGGCATCACAATAGCAATATTGTCAGCCAAGGACCACTTCCCACAAAAACGCCTGTCGAGAGTATCAAAACAGCAATCCTTTTTAGCCAGATTTAGGGTCATTATCTAATGGCTTTTCCCAACCCAAAAAGCACAACTTAACTTAAGGATGACTTAGTGAACTCAAGGGAGCATGAGGACTTCTTTTCAAGTTGGGAATTACTAATCATTGAGGACCATTAGCATGATGCTAGCGAGCAAAGACTGGCACTAAACGTAAATTTAAATTTTTTGAAGCCAAAAAACGATAAACCATGGAATTTTAAAGCGGGAGAGTCTGGCGGGAAGCATCGATGGCGGGAAGTGACCCTTATCTTGGTCAACAAGAGAGCGCTTCGGTCGACTTGATCCGCAGCCCCCAGTGTACCAACATTACAACACTGGGCACAATTCCAACCACTCGGCGAGCGATCCAGGTCTTTTATATACATCGATGACCAAAATTAAACGAATGAAGGGGTTTCTTTCTTTGAGACGGGTCGAAATCGAATCATAGAAGTGCCATCTGTGGGAAAGCAACGGCCTACTTGAAGAATAAAGCGATTTAGCGCGGGAATTTCGAATTTCGGTGCTTCAGTAATCTATCACCCCTTTTATTTTCTAAACTATTGAAGATGATTTTTTTTTAATTTCAAATTTTATTTTTCATGGATTCCAACTATCAAAATTCAAGAATCTGCACCTTCTGCATCACTAGTTATCGACTCTTCCCTATTTAAATGAGACCCCCTTTTTCATTTCAGAAAATGGAAAGAGGAGGTTTTTTTTAAAGATCTTTTAAATTTTTCTTTCGGACCAAAAGAATTTCTTTTAAAAAAAACTACTTCTCCTTTATGGAATTCGGGTTTAATTTGAAAAAAAACCTTTTTTGCCGAGTTGACAGGTCCTCTTACGAAACCAGCTCTTTTCGGTGTCAGCGTCGGTGTCGTCCTGCTTCTACTCGTTTCATCGCTTTCTTAATAGCGTACCGAAGGAATCAACGGAGAGCAACAGAGTTCTTAAAATATGCAGGAACAAATGGACATCCTTGAATTACGTGTAGCTGCTGAATGCAAAGAAGGTAAAGAAGAAAAAAAACGTTTTAACCCTCATCAACTAATTCCTATTTTTAGCGTTCGCTGAACTGCAGACAGAGATGACAGATCTGACTGCTGATTTAACCGCTGGTGGTATCCCGTTTTTGGACTATCGCACTTATGCTATGAAAATCCTTTTTCCCAATATGGAAGATCATGCTGTTCTTCAATGGGAAAGGCTGAGCTGACAAGAAAAGAAAAGGGTCTTAGGCTTTTCGGTCAACTTATTCTTAATAAGACATTTTTACTTCTATTCATCAGAACATTAGAAAGCAATAGATACTTCTCATGAGAGACAGGTTGGTATTTTGAATGGGAGTTTTAGACTCTCCCTAAACATATCATATGGAACTCGATTTATGTACTATCGATTTATGACAACTTGAGTGATATCACAGTAATTTTCAAAATATAAACACTGTATACTCTGTACTCAAGATTGCGATTTTATATATTTTTAGCTTAATTATTTCGTAATTTGCAAAATAGTTTGATCTTTTCATTGTCACCACTGAAAATGGAAGAGTATTTAATTAATAAGGTAGTCGAGTTTGTCATATTTTAAAGTTCATTTAGAAACTTTAAAAACCGTTCTTATTTCTTAAATGAGTTATTCGGGGTTGGTTCAAAAGTGTGTATGGCCCTAAAATGAGCTGCCCATTCTCGAATATTTGCTGAAATTTGATGTCTTGTTTTTTAGGCGCCACCCACATTATATTACATTCCAAATTTCATCAACGCTGACGAAGAAGAGCATATTTTGGCGAAAGTCAACAACGCACCAAAGCCGAAATGGACTTATTTGAGCCACAGGCGTCTGCAGAATTGGGTGGAAATCCGATGCCGAAAGGATGATACCTGAACCTCTTCCCGATTGGTTGAAATTCTATGTCGATCAAATCAACAACTTTGATGTTTTTCCGAATAGCTCAAAAGCTAATCATGTACTCGTCAATGAATATCTTTCAGGACAAGGCATTATGGTAAATTTAAAAATTGTATGGCATCTGTGGGTGAGTGATCTAGTCTCTAAGACTGTGTAAGTCGATGTATTTATGCCTTGATCCGGTCCCATATTAGCAAAAGCCTTTTTTGCCCTTCCTGTTCTGTAAAATTTGTATTATTTTAGCCTCACGAAGATGGACCATTGTTTTACCCTACGATTGCCACACTAAACTGTGGGTCACACACAGTTCTCAAATTTCAAAAAAAAGGAGACGAAGGCATCATGAAAGTCTGCCTAGAGCCAAGAAGTCTCATTATCATCAAAGACAGTTTATATGAAGATTACCTCCATTCCATCGAAGAAATTGAAAGCGACAAAATGGACGAAATAGTCATCTGGATCAGACATCATACAAAGTAGGCGAAACTTTACAACGAAAGACAAGAATCTCATTAACGATCAGAAATGTTCCAAAAACATGTAAATTTAAATTAACATTTTTAAATAATATTTTTTTTAAATATATTTGATAATGTACAACAAAAACATGTTATTTTCGAATCCTGAAAAGAAATGCGAATTTACTACTAACAAAACGAATTTAATGAGTATTAAATTTGTTGGGCGGTAGCGCTCTTTTTAAGGACATCCAAGCGACTTCTGATTCGCGTCAACAAAGTTGGATGCTTTTCATATCTTTTTCTATGGAAGCTACCGCACATTTCTCAAAAATTTCGTTAAATTTCTTCATCTGAAAAATAAATTAGTTTAAATTAAAATGAGAGGTGGTGCATAATTCTTGCTGAAAGCTTTCCTTACATCCTCCATGGTAGGTTGTGTTGGCATTTGAAGTTTTGTATCGTCCCTACAGTCCATAACACCTCTTTGAAGCCGATTCTAAAAATGAAAAAAAAAAAATCTTAATTATTAATAATACCAATCGGAGTTGGGATATTCATATTCACGAAAATACTTACATTCATAAAGCTAAAATCAACTTTGATATTACAACCAATATTTACCTGTATCGTAGAAAATTCGTCTTTCACAATTTTCAGCCTGTGATAAGAACTGCTGCAATTCTGTATACAACTTGGACCTGCTCCAACGAATGGCTTTGATTTTCGCAGCACTTTGCTGCACAATAATGCATGCTTACCTAAAAAACCAAGATGAATTTTATGGTGGAAAAAAGTTTTGGAGCATTACTTGTATTGGTCTCAGTATTCTTTGTCGATTTCATTGATAACATTTTTAAACGCTCGGTCTACTTTACGACTATGTTCTTCTTCGGATGTCATGTTAATTTTATTAAAATTTAAAAACCGGTGAAATTTTAGATAGACTTTTATCAATGGATAACCTAAATCTATTTTAGTGGTTACATCACAGTGCCGTTGGTAGCACTGCAATTTTTATCTGTTGTAACTGTTAAGTGTTATCTGCATAGTTATTAGTAATTTTTTCAAGGTATGCAGTATACCTGAGATCTGTAAGTCGAAATGGGCCTAAAAAGCGTAACATTTTTGGTGGAATGTCGGACGAAGAAGTTTGTGAGTTGAAACTTCCTGATCATTTGAAGCACGATTTGGACATTCTAATTATCGGTATCAATCCTGGGATGTATTCTGCTTACAAAGGACATCATTATTCCAAAGCAGGAAATCATTTTTGGAAATGTCTTCATCTTTCACGTCTGACACCATCGCTGATGAGTGCTACAGAAGATTTTAAACTTCTCGACTTGGGAATTGGTTTGACCAACATCGTCGAAAGGACGTCGAGGAGCATCTTGCTAGATGCCAATTGACCATTGTCTTTTTTCGATCTTAATGTGCAAGTTTTTATTATTATTATTTTTTTTTTTTAGGGAAAGATACAGAGATCTCATAGAAGCCGCTGACACAATCAAAGAAATGAAAGATTTATCTTTAAAATAATCAAAGATGTAGACAGTATGAATTTGGAAATGGCCTCTCTTAAAAATAAGCAAAAGGCTTATCGCCCAGAAGTTCATCGTAACGGTAATTTGGATTATTTATCGTAGGATAAATTCTTTTTTTAGTTCAAGTGTTGATTCGTTGGGCGATTCAATCGCTGCGCAGATCTCAATTTTGGTCGACCTTCCTGAATTAATCTGGGAAGCTGTTTCATCCAAAGATTATGTAAAAGCGACCCAATTATATTTACTCGGCCGTCATATCAAACTGGTACTTTTTAAAATTTTCTTTTTACTCTAAATGTAGCGATTTTAGGTTTTAGTGCTGACAAAAGCCTTAAGCAGTTCGCCTCAAAGTTGCCTGTCGTTGATCAACAGTGGTCGCTTCTCGCTCATTTTTCCAGTACGATATTACGTGAGGCGGAAAATGATTTGAAAAAAATCGATTTGAACGATGATGAAGCGAGTATGTGCTTAGCTGCAGTCGCTATTCTTCAGGAGATATCGTTGTTCTCAAAATTCCTTTCCATTCGTACTGACGCCCTGGAAAAACTTCTCATGCAAAACTCAAACGTCAAAGATCAAATTCTAAACAGCCACAGTTGTATCATCAACTCCTTATTTTGCTTAACTCACTAATGCTTGGTAAAAATCTTATTTAGAATCATCTTTTGATTTTTCACTTTTCAGCCCCTTGGGATTCAGGAAAAGGTTCAGTCTGGAAACGACTCGACCATACTTTATCTAAACATCAAAATCCCATCAATTTATTGGAAGAAAATATCAAAATGTCTTTTTTACCACCAATCATCCTTCATTATAAGTAATTTTTCTCTTTTTTAGTTAATAAATAAATTAAAGTGTCTTTTCAGGGTTAAAACACTAAGCAAAAATAACCTAGAAGTTGATAAGGTTGAAAGAATTGTTTCTGATTGGCTTTCAAATGTTAAACAAATTGTTTCATCAAAAGGAAAAGAGCTTTTAAACAAAATCAATAGTTTGCATAATCTCAATGAAATAACTGCAGAACAAAAAGTTAGTTTTATTATCTCTCGCAGTTTTTTTTAATTTTTGTTTTAGATTTCGAACTCAGATTGGGAGCATTTACTGGCGGTTTTTAATGTTCAGAATAAATTTGATTTGTGGGATGAGGTTTATAAGCCATTGATTACATCGAGGGCGAACGATTTGATTTCGCTTCAGTGCGAAGAAACATTTAGAACTGTCGTCGATCATATCCAGTCATCAATAAATGATGATGATGTGTAAGTTTATTTTTAAAGAACAATTGTTCCATGTTTCTAACGTTTTTTCAAATTCAAAAATCTCTAATTCTAGAAAAAGATCCGATTTGGATTTGCGTTGGTTTGTGTGGAAGGAATCTGCGGACGATTTGGATTTGCCGCTGGTAAACGTGAATACAAAAGGGATCAGCTTAAAGTCGAAAGCGATCACTCCCAAAGTTTACAGCATATGTCGAATTTTCGAGGAGAAACTCACTCGTCTTTACAGCGACCTCTCCGGCCTCTAGAGCTCCGACGACATCCTCGACTGCGAAAGCAACGAACTTAAAAACCACCAACAAAAAGCTTGCACCGTCATGGTTCAAAAGTTGATCAAACAAATCCACGATATCGTCAACAAAGAGAATATTTCTGAAGGGAACATTTCAACTTTGGCACGTTTCCTTCAGGCCGTTCCGGACATCTGCCCGATGCTTCTTAAATGTTTGATGCTTGGAGAAAACAAAGACAACGCATGGGAAACTGTTAAAATGGTCAATTCAGAAAGTCTTTATTGCTGGAATGTCTGGGAAGGAAAAGCTCTTTCTAGAATAAAAGTAAACGTCCCCAAAATCATTGTACCACCATCAACATATGAAGATCTTCTCAACACCATTCCTGTAAGTCCAAAAAAGTTAAAAGAATCTTCTATATTTGGGTTTTTAGCAATGGGATATATTGAAGAAGGTGAAGAAAATAAACAAAAATCAAAACTTCGCATACCATCATGTCCAAGTTTACCTCTTCAATCTGCGCTTCAGTACATCATGTCAGAAATCGGAAAAGCTCATTTACCCAAGTAAAAATTCATATCAAAACTTCCGTTTTCATATTCTTTTCAGACTTATTGTTGAAAATCTTATGGAAAAAGTAGTGCCTGTTCTTCTCGACTGCTATATCACTGAGAAGCAATTATGTCAGTCGCATTCCGTCCAGAGCCTTTTCGACGTCCAATATATCGCAGCCCAGTTTATTCCGTTGACCAACAAAGATCTCAACTCACTTAGCGAAAATAAAATTTCAGAATTGAAAAACACAATCGATCCAATCGATTTAGAAGTCTTTTCGCCTTTGATACGATCAAATATCAAGTCAGCAATGATTAAAATTCAAGTAAGTATCCACATTTAATTTTTATTTAATTCAAATTTTTTAAAGGGCATGTTTGGACTTTCGTTTCATTCCGAGGAGGCAAACGGCGTAAAAAGGACCGACGAAGCTTGTATTCTCGCCATAAGCAAATCTGCTTCTAACATTTGGTTTCCAGTTTTACCCATAACAAACCCTTCAAATCGTATTTTCCAATCAAACAAACCAAAAGTGAGTTTTTTATTCATAAAATTTGACAGTTGATAACGATTTTTTAGCCTTTAAAACCTGAAAGTTTAAGTGTGCCGTCGAAAGCTCCCAGCTCACCATTTTTCTACGAATGGTTTACATAATTTACAAGTGTAATTTATATGTTGTAAATAATAAATTATTTTTATTATTAAATGTACTCTGAATAAAACTTTTTTTTAGAAAAATCGTTCCATTTAGATTTTTTAAGTTTATGGGATGCTTCATCACCCCTAATTTAGAAAGAAGGAAAGAAGTTGTGTGTGTATTTGACTCTGATGATATTTAGAACATATGTTGTCCCCCCCCACCGGAGAAAAGAAGGGTGAAGGTCTGAGGTGCTGCATGTTGAGCGTTGATGTGTCGAAGATGCGTATGCGGACGCTGGAACGCAAACTGTCGAGCTGTGACGTGAGTGTCGCAGATGTCGAGAAGTTTGTTCCAAATTTGAAGTTTCAGTAATTCAGCAGGTAGAAGAGGTGCGGAACTGCCGACGAGTTTCAGGAGAATTGCTGGCGCCGTCGATGGTTGATCAAGACGTTATGTTTAACTTCAAAAATATCCATTTGTACAGTGTGGCTCATAATAACTTCCTCATTGTGAAGTTATTGTGACACCCTGTATAAAATATAAAGTTAGTTATGCCATCACTCATTATTATTTGAAAATAACGCGCCAATTTCATGCTGCACTCTTCAGGCCATTTTTGTCCCTCCGTTGAGAGCCACGTATAAATATAATTTGTAACAAATTTATTATTTATTTCCTTCAAATAAAACATGTGGTGCAAGTATGAAAGGTAAAGAGAGAGGTCATGTAAGTTTCAAGCAGTTGGAACCGACCGCGAGGCCGAAAAAGAAGACTTTTGGAAGAGCGATTTCAAGGAACTCTTCTCGCTCGACTTCAAGAAATAGCTCACGCTGGACTTTAAGCACATCACGATCTTCTTCTAGAAACACTTCCAGGCCAACAACAGCTACTTCAGGTGTTTCTTCAGTGACCTCCTCTCGCCCTGGTACTCCAGGTGTTTGCAGAGAACATAGCTACTGCTATAAACCATCCAATCCTTCTTATTATCCTGTCGGGTAAGTATTGTTCAGAGCAGCCAAGTTTAGGTGGAGGCCATCCGTAGGGGATTGCTTCACTGATGGTAGTTGTAAATTTTTTCAGGCTTCCGTGGTCTTGTGGAAAACTAAAATGCATACCTGGATATTGCGATTACGATTACAGGACCACAAGGGCTGAAGAAGAGAAGACACAAAAAAAAAATTTGTAAGGACGTTACGTCCTGTCGATCCAGTGGTAAAAGAAGAGCTTGGCTTCTTCTTACGTATGGCAACCTGGGCGGGCGATTACAATGAACTTGATTTCTACCAGAAAATGGAAAAGATGAGACTTAAAATGAAAAATCGTCGAAAATAAAGTTCTGCACCATAGATTAGTAAAGATTATTGGTAGGGCATCATACACTTCAACCCCCTAGTAGGTCTATACTCAATAGTTCACACAACTATTTAGGGCGCTGCCCAGCCCTCCAGAGCATTGAGGCCTCAAATCCTTCCTCTAAGCAAAGAGTTTAGTTTAAGTTGTCTGTAGTGCCAGCCGACCGTCCATTTTTCCGAAGCACTTTATGGCCGCTTTTTTTTCATTTTCAAGATTCACAGTTATTAGGTGTACAAAATGAAACTCAGCCACAGGGTAAATTTGAATTTTGTAGCTTTTAGCCGAGTTTCATTTTGTACACCTAGTAGTTCATTTTTTCAAAATTTTGAACATTTTAGGCGTTAAAGTCTATCAAAAGTTGACCTTCTCCGTGTAACAAGGTTATTGAAGTATAACCATTAAGAAGGTTAATTTTTAAAGGCTTGTAAATCGTAAATCGTTACCGATATTGAAAAAATGCACTAAATAAAATCTGTTGGAAATTCAATTCTCTTTAATTTTTATTATATTCATTTTTCTCTAGGACGCACTGTTTTCAAGATAAATTTATTTTTAAAAAAATTTTTTCCGAAAATGGTGCATCCTAGAAAAAAATAAAGTACAAATTTATAGAAATTAAATTTCCTACAATTTTTATTTATTATACTAATACTTCATTATTTCAAATAAGAACCCTATCAAATCAAATAAGAATTTTTTAAATCAGATTCGTAATCTACGCAAAATTTCAAACTGATTTGACTCTATTTATATGACCATTTTCGACAACTTTAAGAATGTCAAATTTAGTGTTTTTTGCGATAAATTCCGTTAAAATCGGCCTCATTTTTTTTTAAATTTCACTTATTTTTGTCAGAAGATTCCAACCGTCGCAAATTCAAGCATCTTCGTATTCTACGAGATGTCGAGATGTCGTTACAAACGGCCTTTTTTCAAGTTAGAACCCAGATTTCTTACTTCAGAAATGAAAATTAGGAATTCTTCAACAAATTTTTCTTTTTGATGCACAGCTACAAAAGACAGTGTAGCTCTTTCAAAATTCTGTTAAAAATTGCCAATTTTCATTTCTGAAGTAAGAAATCTGGGTTCTAACTTGAAAAAAGGCCATTAGTAACTACATCTCGACATCCGTAGAATGCGAAGATGCTTGAATTTGTGATAGTCACAAATCTTCTTACAAAAATAAGAGGAATTAAAAAAAAATTAGACTCTTAGGTCGATTTTAACCAGAAAAAAACACTAAAATTTGACTTGATTACTCATATGACATTTTGATTACTCATATGAAAATTTTGGACAAATTTTAGCGTTTTTTGCACTAAAATCCGTTAAAATTGACCTAGGAGACTCGTTTTTCTTTAACCCAAATTTTTGATTTCAGAAATGAAAAGTAGAGCATTTTTCGATGCCCCCTCCTTATTTTGATAAAAAAGGCTGTGGATGCCGCCATCCCGAACCTTCCAGATTGTTAACCCGACGATAAAACAAAACTCGAGATTTCTTCATAAAATTAAAGCAAATTACCTAATAAATGTGCTAAAAACTCTTGCTTGAAAGTTTATATGCTGAAGTTCCACACAGCGAAAAGCGATTTCTATTTGCCGACTAGGAAATTCGATTTTCTTTTGCTTGATAGCCGAATAAGGCATTTTTGACAGTTTTTGTCTAAGAAATTGGTCGAATGGAGTTTCTGGTGTTTTTTATGATGTTCAGGTCTACAATAGATAACTGTATGTAAAATTTTTATCTAAAAACACCCATTTATTCGGATTGTATACATTTTTCCTCGATATTCTCAGCAGGGTCCAGAGGAATTCTGCGTTTTCTACTTCATTGGACAGAATCGTAGGAATTATAGTCTTATTCGAAGAAGCGCTTGACCCTTATTGCTTAGGACTTGCGAACAACGAATTTGGATCGTTATCGGCGTAACTGGTATTATTTCGTCGCTAAAACATAACTTGAGATTTTTACATAAAATAAAAGCAATATTACCTCATAAATATGCTAAAATCTTTTGCTTGACCGTTTATATGCAGAAGTTCCGCTCAACGAAAGCGATTTCTATTTGCCGACTAGAAAATTCGATTTTCTCTCGCTCAATAGCCGAATGGGGCATTTTCGACCGAAAATCGCCTTTGGTAAGGCATTTTCACAGTTTTTCTAAGAACATCCAATCGAATGGATTTTCTGGTGTTTTTTTATGATGTTCAGGTCTAGAATAGATAACTGTATGTAAAATTATTATCTAAAAACACCATTTATCGGATTGTATACATTTTTCCTCGACATTCTCAGCAGGGTCCAGAGGAATTCTGTTTTCTACTTCATTGGACAGAAATCGTAGGAATTATAGTCTTATTCGAAGAAGCGCTTGACCCTTATTGCTTAGGACTTGCGAACAACGAATTTGGATCGTTATCGGCGTAACTGTCGTATTATTTCGTCGCTAAAACAAAACTTGAGATTTTTCAAAAATAAAGCAATATTACCTCATAAATAGCTAAAATCTTTTGCTTGACCGAATATATGCCGAAGTTCCGCTCAACGAAAAGCAATTTTTATTTGCCGACTAGAAAATTCGATTTTCTCTCGCTCGA
>JACGAQ010002500.1:0-40363 GCA_014119065.1 Orius insidiosus
CCCCCCAAAACCCGACGGGGAGGGATCACAACGTTTAAGGAAGTTGAAATGTCTGGAGATATCTGGAACCGTGGTTTGTTGAACCAGTCTTACCCAGGTGAGTAGTCCAAAAGGGATAATAACCAAATAACGCAATGTTGACAACAAAAACCCACCATTAGAAACGATTAAAGATGTCGGAAGAAAACGCTCCCATTTTTCTCCTCCCCAAGTTTTATTTATAACCATAATTTTTTTAAACAGTTCAACTTATGTGGAGTGTCTTAAATATACAACATCCACCCTTATCTATCCGAAGGGGAAGCTTAAAATAAATGATTTCGCTACTTCTTTTTAGTTTCTAAAAGCGTATCTATGCAGATGTCAAACGTCACAGTCGATTGAGAAACGGATGATGTCATCACCTTTCTAAGTAGATTTCTTCAGTATGGAATCCCCCTCCCACTGATTCAAACGCCACTAATCATTTCTTTTGACGTCGGAAGTGTGCCCGCCATATGAATACGATAAAACTAAAAATTTTTAAATAATTCGATTCTACGAGCAACAGGATTGACAAAAGTTTGTGGGTTTTTAGCTAAAAAGAAAATCCTAAAAAGACGGATGGACAAAATGAAAAAAAACAAAATTGACAGTCCGGCGAGGCTAAAAGGGAAGAAATATTCATGAGACCAACAGACACAAAAAAAAGGAGGGAAAATAAAAGATAGTGGATTCGCCTTTACAAAAGCGTGTCGGTTGTAAAAACGGCAGAGGACTCAACAAACAGTCCTCTATCAATAAACTTCCTACCTTTGGTTTTTTTCCTTCTGCTTTTAGACTTCGAAGAGTTTTTTTTTCCGCAGGTAAAATTGGGATATTGTTATTGGCGAGCGTAATCGCATTAACGCATCCGAATCGGTATAACAAGTGTCGGAACGATGAGAGATAAATCCATGGTTAACATCTTTGTAATCTCACGTCCTAAAATTTTTTCCTCCTTTAAACTTGATCTGAATCTGCAAAACTCAAAGAATTCCTTTATTAACAGATCGATTTTTTTTAAAATAAAAATTTGCTTTCCTCAAAGTTTTTGGCCTACGAAAACCCTTTTTCAGAATTCATGAAAGTTTTCTTAGTTTTGGGGAAAGAAACCACAGTTTTTCCTATAATCCTTATTTTTTCCTGAGTGTTCGACCGGATAACCTAACTTATCAGTAGTCACTGATTAATATATTACACACTAGTAAACAAGCATTTCACAACGCCACCAAGGGGAGCTTTGAAAACGGGAGCACGGGCGCTTTCTCTCCTCTTTCTCTACAATGTACATCGGAGGGGGGGGGAAGTTGATATCATAACTTTTTCTGGCTGCTGTAGAAGGGTTTTTGCGTGGCGGGGTGTTTTTGATAGCGATTAAGTCACCAGATTCGTGGGCCTTTTTTTTTGGGGGGGGGGGGGGGGGCAAGAACCCACATTTTCCCTTAAATTCTTGGTTTTTTAGCCCAGAAACTCCAATTTTACACAATTTTCTCGACCTCTTGGCCCATATACGCACTTTCACACCCTAGGGTCCATTCTACGCCTATTAATTAATGAAACTTCAATTTCCACACAACTTTTTTTTTTCCAATTGCAAAACTAAGCAGGTGAGTCGAAGTTGTATCTTCGCATCTTTTTTTTAAGTCGCCTTCTTCAGATTTCAGGTAAATTTTTTTTTTTACATGCGGTTTTCCCCATTCGAACGGATTATGTTGAAATAACACAAAGAGATCCTCCGAAAAAGGGAGCTTCGGTTTGGGCCGGTCGAGAGGGGCTAACCCTTTTTGAAAAAAAGAAATTCGCCACCGACCATCTTTTTCACCTGCACTCTTCCCACCCTCTCCTTCGTCTAATTCTTTTCCCCCTTCAACCGTCTTTTTTTGACCATTGACCTCCACCTGTCAGTGATTTGCATTATTTCTTTCAAATTTTTCAAAGAAAAACATTTCTTTGACGGTTTCTCCATCTGCAAACTTAAAAAGGAAACGAAATTTTCAGCTAACTACAAAAAAAATTCTCAATTTTTAAACTATTAATAAAAAATCTACCTAAAATTTACTTTTTCTAGACCACTTGCAAAGAAGACTCGAAGAGTTCATCAAGAGGTAAATCGTCGCGTTAATTCTAACACCGGATAAGTCATTTTTTATCAATTTTGAGTTAGGCATTGTTTCTGATGGTAAATTTTGTGGTGGATCGAATTCCGTTGGCAGTTTAACCCTATTACCAACAGAAAACGCGTAGTTCACAATTTATCCAACAGGTAATGCATTGATTCCAATGAGAAATTAATCCGTATTTTGGCTCTCCTGAAAACCTTGGAAAAATGACTTGTCCGGTGCTAGAACTAACGCGACGAAATATCGAAGATCATCTCTTCATTTACAATTTTCCTTAAGCTTTTTAAATTTAAATTTTTAGGGTAAAATTTGGAATATTGATTTTTGTTTTTGCGGCGTACTTCACAAATGCGCCTCAACCCACATTAGTAACCTATAACGCAAGATCGAGTTTCCCATAGAAAAGTTGATTTTTTTTCCTCCTCCTTTTTACTTTTAAACACCTGCCTGAGAAGGATTGAACAAGAAACTACCCCAATTTACCTAAAGAGTTTGCCTGGGAAGACTCCACAATTTTTTTTTGCTCTAAGGAAAAGGGGTCATTCAACATCCTCTCGGACCATTTTCCATTGACACTTCTTTTATCCAAGCCTCCTTTCAAAAATTGTATTTTTCCCACAGGAAATCCATCGAACTTTGTTGATTTTCATTTTCTCCAGTCCTCAAGATATTTTTTCATAACTTGCAACCTTTTCTCAGAAATCAAAGCGAAAATTCAATCATTTATTAAAACAAAAGCTTTGTAGGGTTTTAGCAACAGGGGCAACACATCCAAGACTTCAACGCTTCCTGGAAACAGATTTATGCCAAACAATGTCCTTTAAAAATTAGAAAAAATGGTTCGTTACGTACTCGAGAAGCTTGAAGTGACGCTATAACTCGCCTTTTCATTGACTGAAAATTAGTATTGTTATTCTTTTTTGACCAATTACTTTTTTCTTAATGTTTTATCTACCTACAAGGGGAGCCTTGGGATTTATCAGCCGAACATTAATGGCCTGCTATCTGTGGGCACTTTTTTACAACTTTAGTCTACCTTAGCTTATAGGTTAGAAGTTGAAGGTTAAAATCTTAACCAACAGGATGAAGTTTAAAGATAATTTTAAAGGATTTTGAGGAATTTTCCTCATTTTTTCATAAATAGATCTTATACTTAAATTTCCCATTGAAAACTTCTCAAGGAAAGGCTTTAAGTTAAAAAAATTGAACCTCTTTTCATTTTAAACGTTTATTCATAGATAAAACTTTTACTTTCTGTGTAAACTAATCACAAATTGTTTTTCATTCAAGTGATTTTTGTTCAAAAACATATCAAGGTTTTAAATAAAACTTTCAAATGTACAAAAAAATTCTGCAGGCTAAGGTTATATAAAAAATATAACTGCAGAAAAGCTAAATGTTGTGGATATAAATAAAGCATCTAAAAATATAATATCTAAAGCTACATAATTTTGAGGAATCCTCATTTTTCTTCATAAAATTTATTTTACAGCTTTTCCGATTTTCACAGTGTTGCTATGTTCACAACAGGGCCTTTTCAAGTTTTAACCTGATAAAACAGGGCCAAAACCTTGGGCACATCGTGTTAGTAATATAGAATATAGTAACATAAAATAACTAATTAAGTGATAACAAGATGACCCATTTTGTTTTTGAGCAAAGTTGCTTTTTCACACACATTTTTCCAGTGCTAAAAGTGGAATGTGTTTAAAATTTGGAATGAACATTAAAAAAATAAACATTTAACAAGATCTAGATACAAAAAAAGCTATTTAAAAACCCATCAATATAAAAAATTTAAAGGGGGAACTATCAAATTTTGGCATTTTAAAAAATAAGGCACATTAATATTTGAGGGTAAATTATATAAAAACTATAACTTTTATATTTTTTTAGGCTAAATGATATCACAAGAAACTACAATGGGTTCAATTAAGTAACAAAAAAATTAACAAGAAATTGTAACAACTAAGAACTAAATCACATAAATCAGGTAAATAAGGAGCAGTGGTGTAACTTTTGCAATTTTGTTATAAAGTGTATATTTTTTACCCCACTTTGAGTCTAAAATGAAACTAACACCACTGTATCTAATTACCATAGAAAACACTTCGATGTTGATGTTTATAAACAAAATAATCACAGGGTCTTGTTTTAAAATAGTTTTTGTAATTTAATTTTAAGCTGTATTTTTGGATGGGAAAAACAAGATGGTGGAAAAGTAAAAGTGGATGCCTCCCGGAGGTCGAACAAGATTGTACTTGTCGACCTGCGTGCCTGAATGATATCGGGACTCTTTTTGACTCCGAATTTATCCAGTCTCATTCATTTTTTATTACAGTATACCTTTTCCATAGCAAGCGGGATCTCTTCTTTAGTTTTCGAGACTAGACTTTGACCGATGAGCTCAGGGACGGACACTCGACCCGTTTGGATTCCATCGATCGTTTGAAGAAGATCGTAATTTATTTCATCATTCACAATCGAATCTTGCCTATAAAAAAAATAAATAAAAATTAATTTTTTTTAAGTTTAAAAATTACTTGTAGCTTGGATGCTGTCGGACAAACTGGCGAATCCAACTTGCTGTTGTTAGAAGTTGCCCAGAAGCCCTTCGTTGTATTATTTTCAAATATTGTTGAATTGAACAATGTGTATCAGTGTCGACTTCCATCCCATTCAAATATGAGTTTATTAAAGGTATAAGTCCAGGAAAAACTCCCTCCTAAGAAATTTTATAAAATTATTTTATTTTCTATTTCTTTATCTTACTTTTCCGTTAATTATTTGGTTTATAGTCATTGCTCCATATTGATCGTCGATATCCGTGTTGCTGTTTGCTTGGTGGCCATTTGACGTAATGTCTTTTCTGAACCAAAAGACTTCTTCGCGGACTGCAGAACGTTTTTGAGCTTTTGCCATGTTTTCGTCAACCTTGCTTATCGGAATAAGTAGATTTAATTTATAAGAGAGAATAACTCTTGTTAAAAGGACGACGAAAACAACAAAAGCCGCATTTTCAAAATCCGTCAGTTGAACTTCACACGGCCTAAATTCGACTCGCCAACCAATATCGCTGTTCGGAGGAGGAACTTTGAATCTCATCGTTTGCCAATTGGTAGATTGAATATTCTAAAAATTATTTAAAACAAGAAATTTAAAAAAAAAATAATTACTTCAAAATGATCAGAATCTGTGGGTGCCTGGTGAACTTTTTCGCTAAAAAGAGAAACTGTATCTCGAATAAAAAGATGAGCGATATGCTGAGCTAATAAATGGTCTATATCATTTTCTCTTAATTTTAAATATATCTCATTGTCATGGATAATCGGAATATCATTATATCTGGAAAAAATTGTCAAAGTTATTACATCAGCAGTTGACCTTCAAAATTTAATTAATCCTTTTCAAAAGTAAACCTTGAGGTTTGACAAGCATAAAAAAAACTCACGCATCTCCTTGAGGGCTCAGGTAACTATCGATGCTGTCGTATCGAGATTTTGGAATAACGAATTTATTATTTTTTAAAGGTTCAAGGCCTCTTTCTTCTCTAGTCCGACAGTCAACGGAAGCCGAAATTACGGCCCAGCGACAATCAACGTCAGTTAAAACACCTCGGTGAACAGGTGATGCTGCAGTCAATGCAAGCTATAAAAGTAATATAATAAAATTATTTTTGTTTCTTTTTTTACCATAATTGGACAAAGAGGAGTCAACTGATCATAAAGTGTTCTGGCTTCATCGATATTACACGCTTGAAAAGTTAACTGGAGGCAACAGCAGCCCATTCCGAAAGCCATAGCGTCCATATAAACGTGGTCGACTAGAGCAGCTGTGGCGCTTTCGCCTTTGTCGCCTAATGATTTAAGGTCGTTTACAAAAGGTAAAGGCGTTTTATGATCTTTAAAAACTAAAAAAAAAGTTATTATTTTAAATTTTGAAATGAAAAGTAACCTGGTAGGTTGATGGCGACTTTCTCTCCTCTTCTCAATCGTATGTTCCTTGTAAGCGTTTTGAACCTTGGATGCCCAGGGAAAATAACTTCATCGGGTATAAAGAGAGATTTTGAAGCGCTGTTTTCAGGATCTGGTTTATAGGGAGGCCAAGTAAAACTTCCACATCCAAGCCTAAAAAAATGAAAGATAAAGAAAAACTTTTTTTCCTAGATGATCATGCTATGGGGTCATTAACTTCATGTGTAGTCAATTTATTGATTAAAAAAATCAAACCTTGGATAGCTTGTAAGCGAGAAGATTCGCTCGTCTGGTTTTAAAAGCTGTTGGACTTCCTCACGGCGATACCTCATATTGGCTTCCACGATGTTAAAATGTGCCAAAAGCCCTCCATAAGGCTTTCCAGGGGTTCCTTCTATCATATAAGCCCCATATTCTGGACGCCATACTGATTTAACACTCCTATACAAAAAAGAAGATATTTTAACAACACTAATTTTTTTAATTGGTCAGTTAAGACCAATTCTAATTTTTAATTTTTCTTAAACTTTTTTTTCTTTCCTAATTTACTCGGTTTTACATAAAAAAGAAGTTATTTTTAGCCTGTACTGGATTTTAAGGCTTTAAATGAGACTTTAATGGTCCCATTTAGATCATTAGTTCACAAACAATGACAATCATGATTATGCCTTTTTTTCAGACGTGACGAAGCTAAAATCGATTTTGAAGAGTCTTTAATCAAGGGACCACCCCCTACACATCACCAAAGAAAAACGAATCCATATTTCGCCGCCTCGTTACTCTCATTAGGTAGGTTATACAAGAAAGTTAATTAAATCAAATTTGTAGGAAATTTAATCAGCTTTCTTTTTTATCTTATACATTTTTCGCCTTTGACGCACCGTTTTGGAGATACAGGCAAAAAACCGCGAAACGCCCCCGGGCCAAATTATTAAAATCGCCGTTTTTTGCTGTTTTACATCGCCTCGTATCTCGGATACGCTTAGTCATACAATAAAGTGTGTAAAATCAAATTTGTAGGATGTTTAATTAGCTTTCTTTTTTATCTTATACATTTTTCGCCTTCGACGCACCGTTTTGGAGAAACAGGCAAAAAACCGCGAAACGCCACCGGGCCAAATAATTTAAACCGCCGTTTTTTGCTGTTTACACCGCCTATATCTCGGATACGGTTAGTCATACAATAAAGTATATTAAATCAAATTTGTAGGATATTTTATCAGCTTTCTTTTTTATGTTATACATTTTTCAAGTACGACGTACTGTTTTGAAGTTACAGGCGAAAAACCGGGAAAAGTCACAGTCAGGGGGTTACTCCTGGGGTTTTTTTAGGCTATAGGTAAACCCCTCATTCCTATGGCTGTAGCGCATCAAAAATCTTTAAACAGATCCCGCCATTTTTGATGAAAATTGCGGCCTTGAATGCTCCAAAAAACACTGGCGACGGACAGCCGGCACCACAGACAACCAAACAATAATGACAGGGTAATTCAATAACTTCTGTTTGAGAAAATTAAAAAGTCTACCTAAAAACCCAGGGATACAACGCCTACTTTTTGCTCTAAAATAAACTGTTGTTAAAAAAATGATTTCCAAACATTTTGACATGGATACAAAAAGCAATTTATGCAGAGTCATGATCGATTTTTTAGATTGCTTTGCCAAACTATTTGCGTAATCAGTACCTCCCTCGTTACCACTGAATACATAAAATTTTAAAAAGGCATAAAATTTTACGAGCAAAAACTTTTTTCCTTCATTTTTACATTTTTTAAACTATTGCATCAGTTAATTACACAACATCGTAGTTATTAATTTTCATTCTCCAATTACTTTTGCCCAACAAAATTATCCTACGATTATCACATTTTAGAACGGAAATGCAGTTTTTAAATCAATTTTTTTCCTTCCACGTCACGTCAACTATTTTTGCACTTGACACGATTTTTTTTTATCTTCGTCACGAAAATCTTTATTTTAACCAAAATATTGCAGAGGAATTTCCATTATTGTTTATAGATTGCGTAACTTGGGCATTTTATGACTAAAAATTATCTAAGTTTTCTTTCCTTTGAAAGATAAACGAAATCAAATTAATATTCTTTTTGGCCCGAGTTCCCCTTAAGTTTTTCTCTTGGAATTGATTCAATACAACGTCTCCTTATTCATTCGTGTAAAATTAGATTTAATTATAAGCACGAAAATCTGTACAACTTATACATTATGTAAATTATGAAGTGTTTTATTTATTTAGATTATTTTTCATTAAAAAAAATTTCATATATGAGATCTTTGAGAGGACATTGAAAAAATTTTGGTTTGATAAAAAAAATATTGCAACAACGAGTGAAACATGTTGTTATTTTATGATAAGAACAATTAAGGCCGTTATCATCTTTGTTAAAAAATATTTCCGTTTTAAGTAATAGAGGCTTTTTTATCCTCTGCGCTAAAATAATCCAGACAGTATTTCCGTACGAGTAGATGAAAATTAAAATGGATTATGATATACTGGTTTTAAATTTTAGGGCCCTCACTTCAATATATGAATAATAAACTTTGAAGGACATTTTTTTTTTTCGTAAAAAGCCACGGCCTACGGGATCGAAAAAGAGAAGCAAAAACTAAGTGCTTCCTAAATTAGAAAATGAACGTAGGTAAATATTGATTCAGAATATGTGTTTTTCTATTTTTGATTTGGCAAAACTCGCGTATACAAAAACTTTTAAGTTTTTCTCATGAAAGGCGAAAGTGCCTTGACCGTCGAGCATTTTTCGTAAATAATTCAAATAAAACGTAGAAAAAGACAGATCGATAAGTCATTTTTCAAATTTTTTTTTTCTTTCCAATGGCGCAATAATGAAACTTTCATGAACTATAGATTTTTATAATGGATCATTTTTCAAAATTATGATAAACAAAGTACGCAACTACTTATAAACATTAAAAAAGTAAACTTTACTTTATTTTTTAACAAAAAAAATGAGTTAAAATATTTTTAGACAGGCAGATCTCTGCCATATTTGCAAGTCCGAAAAAATCTCGCGATAACCACAAAATGAAGTAGGGAAAATTTGGTGATTTTTGGTGCTCTGGAAAAAAACCGGACCGTCCGCACCACAGAAAACGTCATGAATTCACCTAATCAATTTCCTCTGGTCTCTTACCATAAAAACCGAACATGGAGAGTAATACAATAACTTATGTTTGAGAAAATAAAAAATCCAGTCATTTATGGCCAAAAAAACCTTAAAAAGTGTGTTTTTTTCTGATTTTCTATGGTTTTCAAAGCAATAATTTTTTTAAAATCTGCTAACTGTACTGTTTTCAGAAAAGTAAAGATTCCAACGAAACGGGATTCGAACTCAGGACCTCTCAATTGTAAGTCAAAGACCTCGTTTTTACAATTATAGACGAAAAACAGAGTTAACTATACAGAGCTAACTGTACTGTTTTCAGATAAGTAAAAATTCCCACGAAACGGGATTCGAACTCAGGACCTCTCAATTGCAAGATGAAGGCCTTGTTTTTCCATTTATAGACGAAAAACAGTGTTTTTTTTTCCTGGAAATTTTTGCTATTTTGAAAGGAGTGTATAGAAGAATATCGATTAACTATACACATTTTTTTAACAATGAAATCACAACGTACAACATGGAAATCCTAACAATGAAGGGAAACCCTAGAAGTTGGTAAATTCAAACACAACTGATAAAAACTATAAGCTTATTTTTAGTTAACTAAGTCCAAATATGAAATAATCAAATGAGGATGGGAGAAAGAGAGCGTAAATCAATTTTATTAATGAAATACCATTTCCGGAATGTCGAGCAGAAAAAAAACCGGTCACGATGCCATTCAACCTCCAAAAAAATCTTCTCGCTTCCCACAATGAATCTTGACCTATTCTAAAAATGGTTAAAAAATCGCATAAAGGACTCCTCCCAAGGACGACAGAGGGAAAGAAAAAAAACACAAATTGGCAATATGAAGATAAACAGCAGGTAGGCACGGGATGATTTTTTTTAAAAGCCCTACTAGGAATTTTTTTTGAAAGAATGAATTCATCAAGATTTGAAAGGAATCCAGAAATAGGCTAAAAATAAAAATTTGATTTAAAAAATTTATAACTTACTCGGGATTTTTGGCTTCTTTTTCGTTTAGGACGTTCAGAAGTTCGTGCCCTCTGAGGCTCAAAGATGCCTTTTTTGAATTTTCGTCCAACTTGACGATCATGTATTCTACCTGGAATGTAAATGATATGCATGTTTATTCCTGTCAATGTTAAATTTTTTGAGGATAAGAAAAAAGAAAGAATGGGAAAAATTTTTATTATAAGGGGAAGTGAGGCACGTGACTTTTATCATTTATGAAGACGTGAAGATATTTGGGTGAATATGGTTGTTATTAATTGACAAATATTTACCTCATCGCCCCATTTGAGTATGTCGCCGTGTTTATCTTTGAGTTTATGGTACATATTGATGAACTGTTCGATCCCATGTTTGCGGACGTGATCCGCGAGATTTTTCGTCTCTTCCCACGTAAGTGGCGTACCGTCGCTGAGGAGGCCCATGCCGGAATGCCGACTTGCAGAAAAAAGAAGAGGCGATTGGGGAGAGGAAAAAAAAACGAAGGAAAAAATCCCCTCTGTGCAAAAAAAATACACACTCGACTCCCCCGCCCCTTTTCGACCTGGCTACGACTCCTTTTATTCCGACTCAGCGGGGAGAGGACAAAAAAAAATCCGTGAACGAGGCCGACACCGAATACTCACATTTTACAAACCCGACACTCGCGAAACTCGACTAGTCGACTGGAGAAATAGGGATAACAGTGAAACAACCTTCTAAAATTATTTAAAATGGTGGGGGTGTGTCATCTGGAATAGGTGGGAGTTTAAATTTTGACGGATCAGTGAATTCACAACTGCGACTTACGAAAAATTTAAAAATTTGTTACTTACATTAACAGAACCTTTTTTTATTTCATATTTTTAGATCAAATAAGGGTTTTCTCACAAAATCTCATTGATTATAAATCTAAATGTGCTCTTTTTAGGCTAAAAAATTAACTTTTTCGCCATTATTATGAGAAAAACTAGTTCACCCAGGGCTTTAGGAATTGGAATTACTTTTGATAAGTACTTATATGGGCTGACCCCGCATGTAGAACATTTTATTTTTATTTATAAGAATCAAGGTAGAAAAAATGAAAGTCTTTGCACAGCTAGCCCACACGAAAAAGGCGTGTACATCTCAAATTTCTCCCAACTGCTGGACCCTCAAAACTATATATGAAGAGTAATACAATAACATCTCTTTGAGAAAGAACAATCAGAATTACTACGATGAGTTTTGAGAAGAATTTTTCATTCAATTTAACATGTGACAGAGAAGACCCATACCCAAAAACTGTTCATGGAGGGTAATACAATAACTTCTTTTTTTAAAAAGATATCTTTATTATTAAAAAACAAATGGTAATTACCACGATGAATTCTGAGAAAAAGAGAATTTTTCATAAAATTCAATCTGGGAAAAGGTGAGCGACGGTTTGATTTCTTCCAAGGCATGAGTGAAGTGCTCATTTTGAATTGAAGAACATTCAACGCCTAAATTTAACATAGCTTTAAAAGCAGCCTAAAAAATAAATAAAAAAATCATAAAATAAAAATAATAAAAATTACTTCACGGCATAAATTCATAAGATCTGCTCCAGAATACAAAATCGTATTTTTCGCCAGCGATTCCAGATTGACATCAATTAATGGCATACTAAAATTTAAAAAAAAATTTAAAATTTAAATATTAGGTGACTTTACGATTTTGTTAAAACGCGAAGGATGTCCAAACGATCTTTTTCATCTGGAGGTGGTACATAAATAAGTTTGTCGAATCTCCCCGGTCGAAGAAGTGCCGAGTCTAATATTTGAGGGCGATTTGTCGCTGCGATTACGATAACTTTTCCTGAAAACTCATCATTCTAAAAACAATATTAAAAATCAGTTTTTAATTTTTATTACTAGATTAGATGAGATTCCATCCATCTCGGTTAGAAAAGTCGTCAAAATTCTTTCATGGGCTCCTTTTTGTCGTTGACCTCGACTACCAACCAGAGCGTCTAAAAAAAAGTAATTTTTATTTTGTTTTCAAATATTTTATTACCTATTTCATCTATAAAAGGATCGCTGGGGCGGAAGCTCTGGCTTTTTTAAATAAATCAGTGACAGTTTTTTCAGCATCCCCTACAAAAGGGGAGTAAAGATCTGCTGCAGAAACTGAGAAAAAAGTCAATTCGCTTTCAAAAGCAATTAGCCTAGTAATGCTTGTTTTCGCACATCCTGGTGGCCCGTATAAAAGGCAACCTTAAATTAAAAATTAGTCTTCAGTTTTTTAAAATATTTTTTACCTGAAGGAATTTTTAAATTTAATCTTTTATAAGCCTCTTTATATTTTATTGGCCATTTAATTATTTTATTCAGTTCTTCCTTGACGTTGTTTAAACCACCGATTGGACTAGTTTGGCTTTCTTTGACCAATCCGACTTCTCCTCTAAGTAAAGTAGGTTGAATAGATCGGACATTTTGTTTAAAAACTTCAAAAATTTCTTCATCTTTTAAAATGTCTCTGGATGTTTTACGAACTAAAAGAGCTAAATCAGCCACAGTGTAGCCAGAAGTCAACTCTGCCAACTTCGCACAGTGGTCGTCAATCAAATTTTCGACGGCACAAAACGATTTGAGAATACAAAATCGCTCGTTTTCATTAGGAAGTCGTAAGTTGATCTACAAGAAAATTTATTTAATTAATCCTTATTTATTTTTTACCTCAAAATGAAATCTGGAAGAAGTTTTCACACTTTCGGCCAACTTATTAGGATCGCATGAACACATAACAGCCGTTAAGTTAGAAACGGCTGAAATTGAATCAATGAGAGTTAAAAATTGAGATAATATTCTTCCAGGTTTTACACAAATTGATTCCGGACGTAAAATTAACAATATCACAAGACCTAAAAATTAAAATTGATAAGAAAATTTTGTTGAAACCAAAAAAAAAGTTCTCAAGGCTTAAAGAGTGCTTCTAGTGCGACCCACAGTTAAGTCGAAAATCGACATACCTTCATCAACAAATGATAAACACTCCTTAAATTTTTTGGAAAGAAAATTTTCACTTTCGCCAGGCTGCGGATTTCCAATTTCTGAACAATCAAGAACCAAAATGGTGGCATCTAAATCATGGGCGACTTTCCTAACTAGACATTTTTTACCCGAACCTGATGGACCGGTGACTAATATCTGAAAAACAAAAATTAATTTTCCTTCTAGCATATGAGGGTCATACTTGAGGTAAGTGATGTCTACTTATGAGTTTTTTGGAAATAAATTTTTTGGCTTCAAAGAAATTCTTTAGTTGATCATAGTAAGTTTCGAAGCCGTCCAAAATCAATTTGTGGTCGTCCTCCCTTTGGCAGTAGCCTTCCCAAGTTATGAATTTATCGATGACCACTTTTGTGTTTTCAACGACTTTTCCAGCTTTGATGTTACCGATACTGCGAACGAGGACATAGGCAACACCGAGGAATTCGAAACAATCCATCAACTTTACAGTTGAGTTTTGTACAACAGTGTACAAAAACAAAGCACGTTTCAGACTTGACAAAAACGTCCTTTTCACACAGCTACGATCAAATTTCGGCTTCAGAACAACCGATATTCTTAAATTTTTGATAAAATTAACATTCTCGATGATATTAAGGCGAGTTAGTTTTACACATTGGCCACTTCCATTTCCGCAGCGGACACTCTGATCCATAATGCAGACGTCTGGACTTAACAGCTGATCAGGCCATATTCGACAAATGTATTCGTCTTCGTTGGAAAGAGTTACTCGGGCATGTTTACCGACAAGAGGATCTGAATTTTCTATAGGTAGATAAAGACGTTGAAGATTATCAACAGCTGCTTTTTCGAAGATCACAGTATTCGAAAAATCACGATCATTTTGCGCGTCCATCGCAAACCCACACTTTCTAGGCTTCTAACGAACTGTTGACATGAGCTGCACGTGATAAATCATAACAATGTTATCAATTTCTTATCAACTTTTGTTTTCTTGCAGTGCTGACTATTCACGTGATAAACTTATTTATTGGTGTAGCATTAAGAAAATACTGCCAATTTTATATTTTTATGGCTGCTATGTATGGCCCTATACAAAATGATGACGTCTTAACCCATTATACAACGAAATTATGCTTTTTTAAGCATGTATAAGATGTTAAGTTGGTAATTCTGTAAAACAGCGGTATATGAATGTAGAAACGTGCAGGTGTAGCATCTATAAGCTTTTAGAAGTATCAAGTCGGCTCTTACATTCTGTGCTATAGTATATACTCTTGCATCAATTAATAAAAAAATTAAGGTAAGTTTATAGTATTTTTATACAGTTTTTATGAAATGTAGAGGTTATAAGCCCGTTATCAACAGTGTAACCTTCATCACGAGTTGCATAATTTTAAGTGAAAATGAAAATTGAGTTAGTTGACTCTTTGAAAGGGCATAGTGGTAAAGTTTGGAATGCGAAATGGAATCCACAAGGTAATCTTCTTGCTTCATGCGGTGAAGATAAAACGATCAGGCTATGGGGTAAATCAGGGAATCAGTGGAAACTGAAGACCATACTACAGGACGGTCATCAAAAAACGATCCGTGAAGTTTCTTGGGCACCTTCAGGCAAATTCCTCGCTTCTGCAAGTTTTGATGGTACGACCGCCATTTGGGATAATCTGTCAGGGCAGTTTGAATGCAATGCGACCATCGAAGGGCATGAAAATGAAGTCAAATCTGTTTCTTATTCACAATCGGGTCAATTTCTTGCTACGTGCAGTCGTGATAAATCTGTTTGGATTTGGGAAGCAGAAAATGATGAATATGAATGTTCCGCTGTTCTTAACGCTCATTCTCAAGACGTCAAAAAAGTTATTTGGCATCCTACTGAAGACATTGTGGTTTCATCAAGTTATGATAATTCCATCAAGATGTTCAGAGAAGACCCATCGGATAATGAATGGATGAATGTCGCCACATTAAATTCTCATGAGTCGACCGTTTGGAGCATATCGTTTGACCAAACTGGTACACGATTGGCTAGCTGCAGCGATGATCAAACTTTAAAAATATGGAGACAGTATAAACCAAACAATCCTGAAAATATAGCAACCAATGATAACGAGCCAACATGGAAATGTGTGTGCACATTATCAGGTTTCCACGATGGAAGCGTATTTGACGTAGCATGGTGCAAACTGACCGGATATATTGCCACCGCATGCGCAGACAACTGCATCAGGATTTTTCAGGAAGTCGAACCTTCCGACCAAAATGAACCAAACTTTGATTTAGTCGCCGTCAAACACCACGCTCACGATCAAGACGTCAACTCCGTCAGTTGGCATCCTTCAGAACCAGGATACCTTTGTTCAACTAGTGACGACTCTTTTGTCAAAATATGGAAAATTGAAAATGAATAATTTTTAGTCATCTTTTTTGTAAATAAAGTTTTATATAAACCAATTTTTTTTCAGATACCTTTTATGACATTTTTAAAAACAATAAAACAGTGTCATTATATCTACAAAAACTACAGCACTATGAAAGGGCTTCCATTAAAATCAGTTGTTCAAAAACTGAATGAATTTGCAAACCCAAACATGGCAGAAAGTTGGGACAATGTTGGCCTTCTTCTAAAACCTTCTAAGCCGTTAACAGTCAACAAAATATTCTTGACCAATGATCTCACTGAAGAAGTAATGGATGAAGCCCTCAACGTCAATGCTAACTTGATCATTTCGTACCATCCACCAATATTTGCTTCTCTTAAGCGCCTCTCTGAAGACCATTGGAAAGTATGAAAAAATAAATCTGTTTAATTTCTAAACAAATTTTAAAGCAAAATATTGTAACAAAATGTATCGAAAATCGCATCGCTTTATATTCGCCTCACACAGCCTGGGATGTTGTTGAAGACGGAGTCACCGATTGGCTAATTCAAGCGTTCGCTGATAACTTTAGCGGACCTTTAGAACCAATTATGAAGACTCCTAATTATGAGGTTGTAAATTTTAATCACTTTTTTTTATTAACTTAAACTTTAGTCACAAAGGAATAAGGGTGCTGGACGAGCGGTGAATGTACATAAATTAAAAATAATCGATGCCATAAATCTTCTTAAGAAACACATTGAAATCCCGACCTTACGATTGGCTCTTGGAAAAGGGCAAACTTTAGGTAAAATTTCTCTTCATCCTCTATTTTTGTTTAATTTCTTTTTTTCAGACTCCCCAGTCTCATTAATCGCTGTTGTACCAGGGAGCGGTGGATCAATTTTGAAAAATTCACTCGCCGATTTACATGTGACTGGCGAAATGTCTCACCACGAAATCCTTGAACTCGTCCACAATGGAACCTCCATCATTTTGACCGATCATTCTAACTGCGAAAGAGGTTTTCTTAAAATAATAAAAGAAAATCTGAACAAAACTTTCGAAAATACTATTGAAATTCATATTTCAGAACAAGATCGTGATCCTATTATTCATATTTAAGGTAAACAATTTTTATTACGTTATAATTTCCATATTTACAAATTAATACAAAAATATTAAAATTGTTAATTTACATAAAACTTCCCAATAAATGATTAAACAGTGATAAAGCTCATTTTAATTCAAGATCCCTAAAAAATAAACTTTAAATAAATAAAAACTAAAAAGGGATCTAATAAAATATAAAGGCGTTATGGCAGTGGAGGTAACTTTTTTCTTTTTGATTAGCTGCGACATCTTGAAAGTTTTTTGCTTTTGTCGACTGTCTTCTCTGGAGGAGGTCCTTTTATTTGGATTTGCCTCTCGTATAAACTATAAAAAATTTAATTTAAAAACTATTAAATAATAAACTTACAATTTATAAACGTCGGATCTTAAGTAGTCCATTAAACGTTGAACACCGATTTGAAGTTGATCTTCTATCGGAGTGACCCAGTTGTTCAAATGGAGTTTAAACTCTGATTTTTCAGACGAAAAGTCAAGATTTCCAATTTCCGGCGGCAACAATGTCAACCGATTCGCTTGAATGTGAAGTTCTCTCAATCTAGTCAGCTCGCCAATTTCTTTCGGGATCTCAATTAAATCGTTATCCCTCAAAACCAACTAAAAAAAATTCGTTTAAATTTAAAACACGCAAAATAATCTTACAATTTGTAAATTCTTCAACTGCCCAATTTCAGGGTGTAAATATTCAAAATCGTTGTCACCAAGATATAGTGCCCTTAATGTTTCTAAAATAAAAATATAGATAGTTTTGAAAGAATTTTGAGTTTACCTAACATGTAGAAATTTCCAGGAAGCGATTTTTCGTTGAGATTGTTGTATGTAAGATCTAAAACTTCAAGTGCGGGGAATGCTCCGAACCCTCTAGGCAAGGAATCTAGACGATTCATTCTACAAAAATTAATATTAGTGACCGGTTTCATGGCAGAATGGTTAAATCTTGGCTTATCACCACGGAGTCCAGGGTTCAATCCCGAGGATGTATAAGCGATTTATTTCCTTCTACAAGAATCGTTAGGCCCTTAAGAGTGCGGGCGCCGTGGATATATGGCAAGAGCCTCCTCCCCCCATTGTGGCTTAACACAAACAAGAAAAAGAATAAACTAGAAGTACCCAACATTGAAGATTCGCAGTTTAGCCAACGATGATAAAGAAGTTGGTAGTTCTTCGATCTGGTTGTTGAAAAGGTTCAATATTTCAAGGTTTATTAAGTTGGCGAGACCGGGTGGTACAGCTGAATTCCATGAAAAAAAAAAAGTTTAATTTACAAAATGTAAAAAAATTTGCTTACTTTTTAATTTGTTGTGCGTCAACGTCAGACGTGTTATGTTCACCATATTAACTAAAATGGAAAATTAAAATAATAAAAAAATTAAATATAAAAGTTAAACTTAAAAAATTGGCCACGCCCATAAGACCCCTTCTCTCATCTCTTCAGTGCTTGAAATCAAGTTCCCATAAAAGGTCAACATTTAAACTTCAAAAATTGAATAGAGTTTTTGTAATAATGAAATCTTAATTCTTTGTTAATAGGTGCAATGAAATATAAACAAAATTGAAGTAATTTTGAAGAATTGAAGCTTTTTAAACATTCTATGGTACTTACAGAGCCCGGGCATCTCCTCAAAGGAGACGATCCCTTTATCGCAAAGGTCCAACTCCGGATTTTGTATCGCACGTGCTTCATCGATGACTTTTTTAGCTTTTGACATTTTCGCGTTCGTTGGTATACAAGAAACTGGCGGGTTATCCATTTCGGGAGGTTGCGCTTAGGTTGCTCTTTACTACGTAAGCGATAAAAATTCTCTGCGTAAGCAATAAAAAATATTAGGGAGCAATAAAAAGATCCTTGTAATATCTTTTTTTGTTTGATGCGAAAAGGTTGACGTTTGGGAAGAGACTGCCGCCTCTGCTACCCCCGCTTGGCTGGTCACAACTCGTTTTTAGCTTATGCCCTTATATGTAAACTTGAAAACAAATGCTACAAAAAAATTAAATTCGTGCTCTTTTCTACTTAAAATCAAATATATCACATATTCAATTTTATTGCTATTCTTAAAAATTTTATGATAAAATTTTTATTTTATTTTTAAACTTGTAAAAAAATCAAGGACAGTCTAAAATAGATGACCCAGATGTACCTTTTTTTACCGGAAATATCAAAATCATGAAAAAAATTTTTATCGAAATATTAGGGTCAATCAATGATGATCACTAGATTTTCCTTAGAAAGGCATGTAACAACAACCTCCCCCCCCCCGGGGTGGGGGGGGGACGTGGACCTTTAAAATGACATTTGTCAGCCTAAATACGGAGGAAATAGCAAAAAAAAACCGATTCTGAGCATATTTCCCTGGGAATGACAGGCACCTCCCCCACTTCTCCTCTGGGATAAATGTCAACCTTAAAAACTCCCTAAAATTTTGTTGTTTAGTAAAAATACCGAGGAAATCGCTGGAAAACCCTTTCCAAAGAAGGTTGGAAGGATATTTTCCTGGGAGAGGCAGGCAAAGATTCCTTTCCCATCTTTCCGGCAAATGTAGACCTTAACCCTTTCGAGACCACGTCTGACGCCGGATTCTCTGCGCTACTGGCGCAGCACTTTTCCCCTCTCTTTGCCCCTCACTTCTCCCCGACCGCTCCCAGCAAAGCACAGAAAGCGACGAGTGATGCGATCATCACGTAGTTCATTTCTTCCCCAACAGACTGCCAGTTTTTGCATGTCGCTAGCGCCACGGGAAGCGGAGGTATTAAATTTTTTAGAGAGGCTTCCCGCTGGCGCCGCTGGGCAACTAAAGTCGCTGTTTCGAAAGGGTTAAAAAAATCTTTCATTGTTGGAAATCGCATGAAAGCCCTGTTTGTTGGAGGTTTCTCCTTCGGCAGAAAAAAAGTGCTTTATTTGTGCTTAAGTATGGTTTACATATTGTTGGAAATTAATTCCTGTTGGGATATTTATCGAATGTTGGTCTACGTATGACGACTCTATACCAATAGACGTTTTCGATCACAAGCGCCAAAGTTGACAGTACGTATCCGGTGAGAAGTGCGACTAATGCTCCTGAGAATTTTTTCAAATCCATCAACGCTTTTATTTCTATTTTGTTGATGGTCGACTCGGCGACTGTAGTTTCCAACATGGTGTCGCTAAGCCATTTTTTGATAAGTCCTGCTTCGATGACCCGTTGGAGGAAAACGTCCACTTTGGGCTTGAGAGGTGAATTCTTTTGAAGACCGAGAGATATCGGCATGTTGATGACGCAGTTGCCCATTATATGAAGGTCTTTACTATTTTCTCCTGAATCCGATACTGCATCTAAATTCAATTACAAATTATCTAATTTGATGTCATTTTTACTTTGGCTGCCATTATTTTCCGAGATCTCAATGATTTTTTCTTTAACTTTGGCGTGATGGTTAAAATAGATGTTTTCGTAGTAAGCGTAATTTCCTTGTGAAACTTTTGAGATAGCTTCATCGGTTTCGTAAACGACTTCAAATTTTTTGCCTACTTTTTGACCAGCTAGGTCCAACGAGGTGATAAAGAAGTCTTTATTTTGTTCACCCCAACCACCGCAGCCGATGGGACTTTCTGCCAGTTCTTCCAGAGTGTCGATGGTTATTCTACAAAAAATTTTATTTACTTACGAAATATGATCTTACTTTTGGGCAGGGTTCGCCAAAATCGCAGTCATGCTTGCACGATAAGAGACGGTTACCAGCAAACAGTAAATCCACCACCATCCGGTCATCATCCTCAGCGACCAACCCGTCGGCATTTTGGGCAATGAAACCAACAAAAGCATGCTGTATGTATTCATTATGCTATCGCCCACCTAAAAATTTATAGAATAACGAACATAAAAGTTCTGCCTACTTTTTCAAATAGATACAATCCTTTAATTCCACCATCATCATCAATTTTTGGCTTTTCCGTTGATTTATCCGCCCTTTTTTCGTTCCACAAAACGACCATATCTTTCCAAAAAATATTATTTGGCGGCTCCCTTTCTAAGTCGGTCATGAACAAAAACACTTGAAATTTGGCAAGGCCATAAAATATAGCGCTGCAGACAAACAATGTGATGAAAATTGCAATCCACATGTACAACCTAAACAGTTAATTGGAAACTTTTGTACTATGAAATACTTGAAAGGTAAAATGAGTGTTTTTGATGAGTTGTCTGTCGTCGACTCCGGAGTGAGGAACGTCAAGCATTGCGTGCTGTATGGTCGGCTTAGATCCAAAAGCTTAAGATTGTGCGGCGTGTAGTGAAAATTTCCCAAAACCATGTCTGCCTTTCCGGTAAGCACTTCGCCCAGAAGCCCTGAGAAAGAGCCATTCAGCTGCATCCTTCCCCAAGCCTCCACATCCGCGTTTTTCGGCTCATAGACACTCGGGACGAAATTCATCGCCTCCGAGAGACTTATCAAAATCTAATCTAAATTAATTATAAGAACGGATTCATAAAATACTGACTTGTATTTCAAGACCTTCATATTTGACAGGGTTGTCTTCAGGGCCAGATTCTAAATAATCTTGAGCTCCTTTATCGTTTACTCTTTTCTTCACCGAAGGCATATGTTCGAACACCGCTACATGAATTATTTCATCGTTCAAATTATTTGTTTTATCAACAAAAAGGTCTCTGTTATACTAAAAATATTTTGTTCATCCAAAATGGTTAACCGTTCGACTCTACCTGAAACTTCCCAGTTCTCCAAGTGTTGATTCTTCTCGTCAGATAATCTGAGGCCATATGAGCCGGAAAAGGTACCGTACTTATTTCATAACGTGGCGAATCCCTATATTTTCTTAAAAAAATAACGTTCACTATTTTCTTCCACAAATAACGAAGTTGTTCAGCAAAAAGCCTCGAGTCATACAAAAGAAGAAACTTTGCCCTGGTGTCCAACACACGTTGCCTAAAAATATCGGCCTTAGTTATTCCTCTAAAAACCGTCATTACTTATCTCCGAATTTGAGAAATCTTGAAACTTGATCCCCATTTGCAATTAGAATAATATACGCATTACATCCGGTTCTTCTCGCTTGTAAAAGAGTTGTTAACGTTTTGAAATTTGGCGAAAGAAGATCTTCGAAGTCTTTTACAAGAATCTGAAATGCTTAATTATAGAAAAATTATGTTTTCTCGCTTACTTTATAGATGGGTATGGCTCGAAAAACATCAAAAAACGTTTTTTTGAACACATCATTGTAAAAATTATCCGAAATAATCGTCAGGCAGTTGAGGTCTTCGCTCAACTTCTGTCCCAAATCTCTCATCAGCCATGTAAAATCGGCTCCTTTCCCATTTTCTTCAAGACGCCCCAATAAAACTTCTGATAAACTAACATAAAATTAGAAAAACCCATTTTTTGCTACTCACTTCGTTTTAAGGCCATAACTACAGCAGAGAAACGAAATAAACAAAAAGAAGTGAATCGCACCCATGTCTTGACCGGAATGGACATTTGCATGTCTCCCTGATCTTCATTAATATAGAACGAAAGAAACAGTAATTTGTTTTTTTTAACTAATAACCAATAATGGAGGAAGAATGACTGTGATAACGGGTATCTCACTCTTTTATTGCGGAATACATACGCAATAAAAATTAGAATATCAAAAAAGTAGGGCCATGACGGCAACCTGTCATAAAAATTAAAAAACCATAATGAGGTGGTGAGTGGCTCTATCTCTTGGAGAACGGTGGCGGCGGTGAGCTTCCAGGAAACGGTTTGTTTCCAGCTTCCCGCTGTGTCTACTAAATCTCTCGGATATAGGGTTCACAGTGAAAAGAAGAATGAGTGTGATAGAGGGAATAGGTCACCTGACGAGGCTTTTTAAGCCGAAACGCGTCGTGAGATACCCATTATCACAGTCATTCTTCCTCCATTATTGGTTATTACTTTATTAGTTAAAAATCAAGCTCCTTGCGGAATACATACGCAATAAAATTAGAATATCAAACACAGTAATTTGTTTATTATTTTTTATATAACGGGGAGGGGGCTTAAACGTTTGCCAATTTCTTGAGTTCGTTGTATTTGAACTTCCAGCTTGACAGCTCGTGATCTTGCAGTACGATCTTCTTTTTTAAATTCTGACATTGTCTTTCTAATTCGATTATGCGTTCGAATGATGCAGTTTTGCATTTGTCGGATTCTTCAAATGCATTTTGGAGCTCTCCCATCTAAAAAAGAACAATCAATGGTACCCCAACTTCCTTCTCATTGGTGGAACCCAGAAGAACTTTGGACTTTTTTGACCAATATTTTTGGTCAAAACAAAGAAAATCCTTTACTTTTTTCTCCAAGGCTTTTTCCAAGTCGTTTTGAACTCTCAGCTCAACCTGATATTTATCTTCTTTATTAGCAGACATCGCATTTAATGCACTCACTGAAGATTCTAAATAATAAAGTTTTTCTTTGAGCTTTCTATTTTCTTGTAAAACTTTATTCATTTTTGTTTCTTTTCTATAAGTAAATAATAAACCATTGTGTAAATTATTGTGCAAATATCGGAAGGAAAATATCGGATGAACCGATAAATCGGAAGGGAAATATCGGAAGGAGAATATAGGACAAATATCGCAAATATCGGAAGGAAAATATCGGATGAACCGATATATCGGATGAACCGATATATTGGAAGGAAAATATAGGTACAAATATCGCAAATATCGGAAGGAAAATATCGGATGAACCGATATATCGGAAGGCAAATATCGGATGAACCGATATATCGGTAGGAAAATATAGGTACAAATATCGCAAATATCGGAAGGAAAATATCGGATGAACCGATATATCGGAAGGAAAATGTCGGATGAACCGATATATCGGAAGGAATACATCGGATGAACCGATATATCAGAAGGAAAATATAGGTACAAATATCGCAAATATCGGAAGAAAAATTTCGGATGAACCGATAAATCGGAAGGGAAATATCGGAAGGAGAATATAGGGACAAATATCGCAAATATCGGAAGGAAAATATCGGATGAACCGATATATCGGATGAACCGATATATTGGAAGGAAAATATAGGTACAAATATCGCAAATATCGGAAGGAAAATATCGGATGAACCGATATATCGGAAGGCAAATATCGGATGAACCGATATATCGGTCGGAAAATATAGGTACAAACATCGCAAATATCGGAAGGAAAATATCGGATGAACCGATATATCGGAAGGCAAATATCGGATGAACCGATATATCGGTAGGAAAATATAGGTACAAATATCGCAAATATCGGAAGGAAAATATCGGATGAACCGATATATCGGAAGGAAAATATCGGATGAACCGATATATCGGAAGGAAAATGTCGGATGAACCGATATATCGGAAGGAAAATATCGGATGAACCGATATATCGGAAGAATAGATATCGGATGAACCGATATATCGGAAGAATAGATATCGGATGAACCGATATATCGGAAGGAATATATCGGATGAACCGATATATCGGAAGGAATATATCGGATGAACCGATATATCGGAAGGAAAATATAGGTACAAATATCGCAAATATCGGAAGGAAAATATTGGATGAACCGATAAATCTGAAGGGAAATATCGGAAGGAAAATATCGGATGAACCGATATATCGGAAGGAAAATATAGGTACAAATATCGCAAATATCGGAAGGAAAATATCGGATGAACCGATATATCGGAAGGAAAATATCGGATGAACCGATATATCGGAAGGAAAATGTCGGATGAACCGATATATTGGAAGGAAAATATAGGTACAAATATCGGAAGGAAAATATCGGATGAACCGATATATCGGAAGGAAAATATCGGTACAAATATCGCAAATATCGGAAGGAAAATATCGGTACAAATATCGCAAATATCGGAAGGAAAATATCGGATGAACCGATATATCGGAAGGAAAATATCAGATGAACCGATATATCTGAAGAAAAATATCGGTACAAATATCGCAAATATCGGAAGGAAAATATCGGTACAAATATCGCAAATATCGGAAGGAAAATATCGATATTCCGATATATCGGAAGTATCGCAACAACCCTAAAAACCATATTCTTACATAATTCTCTCGCTATGTCCTTTGTTTTTATCCTGAGTATCTTGGTTGGTTGATTTTTTAGTTCTCTTTTTCACAATCTTTTCTTTTATCGTTTTATCACCCTCGCCTTTCATATCGCCTGTTTAGGGGAAAATAATTTATTTTAAAAACACAAAATTTTAAGACTAAAAGCAATTTTACATGTGTTAATCAACAAAGGAAAGTTTAAAAAAAAAATTTATTTTTACAAAAACCACAATACAATAATAAAACGTTTTTTGTACAAGAAGTGAAATAAAAATGTAATTTAAAAAAGTGATGTGCTTAAAAGCTTGGGGTGACAGTTCGTATACATAATTACAAATTAATTATATTGGTTTAATATACAACAATATAAAGTAACTATATACTGATAATATGCAAATTTATATTTAAAAAAAGGCACGTTTATATTTTAAGATGCCCCTAAATTTCACAACTTTGTTACAAACGGCGGTTGCCATATTCACAGTAAAAATTGTAAATTACAATCTATCAGTCTAAAGTATTTAAAAAAGCATTTATAAAAATTATAAAAAATTTTTTCTTTCTAAAAGGCAATTCGGTAGCCATAAAAGTTTCGAACACAATTTTTTTTCTGTCGTGACAGATTTAAAAAGAAGGAAAAAAAACGAAAATATCACAACACCAATATTATCACAATGAAGCCACAATTTGATAAGACGAAATCAAACGTGTGATAAAATGCATAGTTGGTCTTGATATCACAAAATGTGGGAGGGACTTAGAGTTTTTTTCGCGAGTTCTAAACGTCAGTCCTTTGGATGAGTAAAATGGGTAGAAGTAAAAGGAGGAAAGTGAGTCTGATTTTCGACGCGTGATTTCCATCGTCGACTTTTGGCGTTTTGGAGGGTCCCTCCGGCTTTTCTTCTGGGCATCCCATCCAGTAGGGCCCGGAAATCGTCTGAGTCGTATTATAAACTTTCATTGAGAAATCGTTAAATTTCCAGAATCCTTTTCCTTTGAAGAAATAAGTAACACCTAAAATAATTCAATTAAAATATCGTAAACTTATGTTAATAATTAGCAAACTTACCGTCTTTCCATTGAAAAACGGCGTCAATGTTGTATTCGATTCCTCTCCAGATATTGAGAATATCCCGGGGATAATCGAGTTCGACAGTCCCTGATTCGTCGTCGAGTCTCCAGTAGACTGTCCCGCTGAAAAGATAGGTTTTGCTATTGTAACCCCAAACGAAAGCGGCGTCGATTTTCTCTATGGTGTCCGGAAGTCCGAGTTTCGTCAGTGGGAAAACGTCTACCAACGTAGAACCGTCGTAGACGTAGTAGAAACGCCCTATGAAGAAAACGATGTTTCGATCTTGGCGTTCATAGACGGCGTCGACTCGCGTAAAGTTGGACGGAAGGTCGCTCCAAAGACGGGACGTCAACGCAGGATATCCGGGCAAAAGACCTTTATCGCCAAACCTCCAAAAATACTAAACATCCATTATCATCTTCCCATAATAAAATTGTCATTCACCTTTCCTTTGAATACGAAAAATTCGCTTCTAATTATTGAAACTGCATCAAATGTCGAATTACATTTGTCAGGCTTGTCATCTTTTGGGGGTGATGGTGAGTATCTTGGTGCGACCGTTGTTGTGGTAGTCGTGGTAGTCGTTGTGGGCTTTCGGGTAGTCCTCGTTCTTGGGACGTACAAAGGAGTGTCTGGAGACTTCGGGGTTTTTCCCGACGGCCATCGATATGGCTTATCGCCATAATTTTTACCCCATAAACGCTCTTTGCTCCCTAAAATAAAATTAGAAAAAATAAAAATGGGAGTTATTTTACCATATATTTGTTGTATCCCGTGTCTGTCGTCTTCAGGAAGTTCGTAATTCGAGCTTATCCTTCGATACCATGGATACATGAGGGCCCCTCTGACTGAAGAATGCGAAAGGCCCAGTGAATGGCCAAACTCGTGGGCGGCGACGGCGAAAAGATTAGTCCCTTCTTCTTCTTCATCGTCGCCGGTCAAAAGCCACATTTCATCGATGTCGAAATGAACGTCTCCACCTCTTCCATCTCCCGGGAAAAAAGCGTGAGCTAAAATCTGTCCTAGTCCATCAAACGGAAAGCCGTCGCCGTGATCCCCTCTTCAATAAAGAATAAATTTCAATTATTAAGAAATAAATAGCTTACCTTTGGAAATAGATGAGGATGTCGGCTTTATCGCTGTTGATCTCCGAGAAGGATAAGTTCGAATGTTTCGCCCAGAGGTTGAGAGCCCGATAAAGGTCAGCGCGGAGACGAGCATGGTCAAGACCGTTTTTTAAACTCCTCGTCCTCAAACTGTCAAAAAAATTGTTCAAATCAACTTTAAAAATGTCTTTATTTTCATTTAAACGTCTAGTTTTCATTCAAATTGTAATAAATCGCTGTTTTGGACGCGATTTATCATTTATCATCGATCGTCCGAGAGTTAGTTAATTTTCCAACTTCCATTACGAGATTGGGGCGTTCTAGACCCGGGGCTGCGTGTTCTCCTTTATTACTTTACCCGGAAAAAAATGGACTAAAAGATCACCAGACTTTAAAAAAATAAACATATTTCAAATAAAAAAAATTCTGACAGTTTTGAAGTCTTCGGCAATTCTGTTACTCTCGTTAAGCATTTTCTCGGCGATAAAAGAATGACTACGTGAGCAAAGATTTTTTTGAAAAACAGAAATTCTTTGTTCTTATAAGGGGAAGTGAGATAAAAAAAGAAGCTTCTTTTCAGGGCTTTTTGTCACTGGAAAATACTGCTAACGACTTTTGACTTAACGACCCACATCATAAAACTAGGCTCCGAACTAATAGGAACAAACATTGATTAGTTTGAATTATAATACAAATTTGTTCCAATTTCCGTTTAATAAAATCCGAGGGGGATGATGGCGAATCCCGGGGTGATTGATACGAGGAAGAGACCGGGGGTTGAAGGAATAGCGGTCGTTAACAGGGCGTAAAGAACTTAATACAGTTGTAAAGAGCCTTCTTTTTTTTTCATCCTCCTCCGCCCTCTTCCGTCCTTTCACGTCAACGTTTTCGAGATTGATCCGTCGCCGAAATCCCGTCGGCTTGGCGCCCGGAGACGAAAACGTTGAAATCATCAGTCGTGCTTAAGTGCGGCTTTTTTCTTCGATAACGATCAAGAAACCCCAAGATTTTTTCAACGTTCTAAAAATTTCTATCAGTTGCAAAACACGGAAGTCTTGATGGTTTAGCCGTGTTATTACTCCAAAATGCGCGACATTTAAACAGTATCGACTAAAAATTCCATAAAAATGAGGTGTCACGAGAAACCCAATGACGCATAAGTAGCCTGTTCTACGCTAAATCATGCTTGATAACTAAAAGTAGAAAAAAAAAGCGTTTGCATATCCGAAGTGAGGGAAGACGGGATATCGCTCACTTAAGGAGGTTGTGATGAATGAAGCACATCACACCCAGATTGAGTGAGTGGTCCTCCGCCTCCTGACGTGTACAAAAACCTGTATAAAGCGAGAAATTGAAGCCCTTTGTACACATTTTAAGGGAGAAAAAAAGAAGAAACGAAAGTCTCAGTAAGTGGCACTCAATGAATTGGCCAGGGTTAAGTGACCAGTCGACTTTAAATAGAAATCCAATTGGTCGAAATTGAATGGTGGTCCGGAAATTTTTAAAAAAATTAAAAACTGAATATGGAAATTCCAAACTGTTTTTAATTGAGCAAATGAGAAAATGGGGTTCGACACCTACCTTGAGAGGGTGGTCAGAGGAGGTGTCGACGTCGTCGAGTATCGCCCACAACTGAACGTAATACGAGAAAGAACCTGAGGGAACTGAGAAGGCTGAAATGACAAAGGAGGGCGGGCGTTGGGGGTGGGAGATAAAGTTTCAGCCCCCTCTACGTATATCGAAAATTAAAGAGATATCGTAAAAAAAAGGTCCGAGGAAAAAATAAAGGCTGTTTGAAAATTTCTCTCAAAATAGAATACCAGACAACAACGTTTAAGATATCTGAATCCAAATTAGAATTTTTTTTAAAATTTATTTTGAAGGATTTTAATCTTTTGGTAGATTTTTTTTTTTGGGGGAAAATGACTCACAACCTTTCAAATTCAGCGAAAAAAGGCAATGAATGTCACTGTGCTGTTGAAAAATACTCAACAGTAGACTCAAAAATACTTATCGATGTTGCAGATTTCCAAAATAATATTGAAAAACAGAAGACAGAAGTTTTACTCAAAAGTTAAAAATTGTTTGTTAAATGACAGAAAAGTAGTCGGTATTGCCCCATTTTTTGTGATAACAGACGGAAAAGAAATGAGCTTCCCACTAAAAAGTAGAAATAGTTTTTTTTAAATCAAGGCAAAATATTATGAAATAATTTTTTTTGTCAAAAGTGAGGTGGGCGAGGAGGAAAACAACCCAAAATTCATTAAAAGATGTTAAACGCTCGTTTACCTGATAAAATGGGTGTTTCTACGCCAGGAAATTGAAGAAAATGACCAAAAACCCCGTATAAAAAGTGGTTTAACGCCCGTTCATCTCATTAAACGGGTGTTTCTAGGAAAAAGAAGAAAATGACCGATAGCCTTGGTAAAAAAGATTTTAAACACCCGAACACCTGGCTTAACGGGTGTTGCTACACCGGAAAATCTACGAAAATGACCAAAAAACCGATAAAAGAGGTTTTAAACGCCCGAACACCCATAAAACGGATGTTTATAAACTAGTAAATCGAGGAAAACAACCAAAAACTCAGTAAAAGATGTTAAACGCTTGTTTACCTGATGAAATGGGTGTTTCTACGCCAGGAAATCGAAGAAAATGACCGATAGCCCTGATAAAAAAGATGTTAAACACCCGAACACCTGGCTTAAAGGGTGTTGCTACACCGGAAAATCTACGAAAATGACCAAAAAACCTATAAAAGAGATTTTAAACGCCCGAATACCCATAAAACGGATGTTTATAAACAAGTAAATCGAGGAAAACAACCCAAAACCCAGTACAAGATGTTAAACGCTTGTTTACCTGATAAAATGGGTGTTTCTACGCCAGGAAATTGAATAAAATGGCCAAAAACCCCTTATTAAAGGGGGTTTAACGCCAACGGGTGTTTCTAGGAAATCGAAGAAAATGACCGATAGCCCTGGTAAAAAAGATGTTTAACACCCGAACACCTGGCTTAACGGGTGTTGCTACACTGTAAAATCTACGAAAATGACCACAAAACCGGTAACAGAGATTTTAAAACGCCCGAACACCCATAAAACGGATGCTTATAAACTAGTAAATCGAGGAAAACAACCCAAACTCAGTAAAAGATGTTAAACGCTTGTTTACCTGATAAAATGGGTGTTTCTACGCCAGGAAATTGAAGAAAATGACCAAAAACCACGTATAAAAAGTGGTTTAACGCCCGTTCATCTCATTAAACGGGTGTTTCTAGGAAAAAGAAGAAAATGACCGATAGCCCTGGTAAAAAGATGTTAATCACTCGAACACCTGGCTTAACGCCTAACGGGTGTTGCTACACCGGGAAATCTACGAAAATGACCAAAAAACCAATAAAAGAGATTTTAAACGCCCGAACACCCATAAAACGGATGCTTATAAACTAGTAAATCGAGGAAAACAACCCAAAACTCAGTAAAAGATGTTAAACGCTTTTTTACCTGATAAAATGGGTGTTTCTAAGCCAGGAAATTGAAGAAAATGACCAAAAACCCCGAATAAAAAGGGGTTTAAAGCCCGTTCATGTCATTAAACGGGTGATTCTAGGAAATCGAGGAAAATGATCGATAGCCCTGGTAAAAAAGATGTTAAAACACCCGAAACCTGGCTTAACGGGTGTTGCTACACCGGAAAATCTACAAAAATGACCAAAAAACCTATAAAAGATTTTAAACGCCCGAACACCCATAAAACAGATGTTTATAAACTAGTAAATCGAGGAAAACAACCAAAAACTCAGTAAAAGATGTTAAACGCTTGTTTACCTGATAAAATGGGTGTTTCTAAGCCAGGAAATTGAAGAAAATGACCAAAAACCCGTATAAAAAGGGGTTTAACGCCCGTTCATCTCATTAAACGGGTGTTTCTAGAAAATCGAAGAAAATGACCGATAGCCCTGGTAAAAAAGGTGTAAAACACCCGAACACCTGGCTTAACGGGTGTTGCTACACCGGAAAAAATTATAAAATGGGTGTTTCTTTGAAGATCAGAGGTACATAGATAAAAACGTATTTCAGGAAAGTAAATTTCTGCCATTTTTAGCTCTCCTATTTATCCCGCCGATAGTCGAGCAAAACTTATGCTCGCCCGTCATTTTTTCTTTTACTTCGATTTTTATACTAAAAAATGATTCGGGATCAGTAGTCTATGGAGAAATTTAAATATCAATTTTGGGTGAAAAATCGACTTTTTACAAAAGGGAAAAGGGCCAGATTGAGAATTTTCCCAAAATAGGAAGACATTAATTTCCAGAATTTTAATTGGATCGTTTTTGAAGGTGCTAGGAGGCCCTCAACGCACAATCTCTCCCGAGAAAATATTTTGTCACTGTTATGCTATATGAAGGAACATTAAAGTTTTTAGAGTTATCTAATTTTTAAGTCGTTAAAAAACGAGTTTCGTTACTTGATAAAATGTTGATGGTTTAGACATTTGATGTTTTGAATCACAAGTCGGGGCGACTTTTTTTAAAAACTCTCTTTCATCTTAGGCATTTTTACACGATGATTTTTCCGTCTCCCCGTCCCATCACCCACGGGTTCTTCTGTGTTATTGTCGAGAGCCCTTGAATCCAACCGCGGAGGGGAGGTTGGGGTAGAGAAAGGATAAAAGAAAAAAAAAAGTAGGGGGACCCCATCTCTTCCTCATCTATTGTCTTAAAATCCACCCCCATCGTACCCACTATTCATCGAAACATTAAAAAAAAAAGCCGCTATTAAAAAATTGCCTCTTTTGAAATTGAAGTTTTTTTGTTAAAATGTACCTGAAAATTCACGGATTCGAAGACCTAAATAGACGGGAGACTTGTTTGGATTAGACATAAACAATGAGTTTAGCCTCCCACTAGTAAACCGAGATTTGTTCCAAATAAACTTGCCCCCCTTGGCTTCTCACCCCTTTTTCCAAGACCCTTATAAAACATTTCCACCACTCTAAATCTTCTTCTTTTAACAATATTTTACAATCAAGATTTAATCATTTATACAAATAAAAGTAGGGAACAAGCTTTTTTTCTTGAACGTTTGTTCGGTGTCGAAAATTGAAAGGTACACTCTAATCAGTAGACTTAGCTGTTTGGACAAGGGGGGTGGTTTACTGACGGTGTTTGTGACAGAAAGGCAATCTGTCAGTCTCTCTACGGTTTGAATGTTTGGCCGGATGATTAACTATCTTGTCCCTTTCGGACCTTCATTAGCCCACCCCCCTTACGGTTTTTATCCTTTGTTAAAATATGAACAAGAGACCTAACGAAGATTAACTTAATCTTCAGATCGTACCTAGAAGTCTGAAGCTAAAACTTCCTTAGATAAAAATTTTCGTCAACTTTCACACCGTCATTCATTGAAGATGAGGGCAACCAGTTAGCGTAAAAATGCAGAATTTTTTTTGAACTTATCCTACTTCTTTCGATCAAAAAAACCTCTTTTTACTTAGTTTTCACCCTTAAAAAATTTATCTTGCATTCTCCGGCTTCTTCAAGCCTCAAAGTCGACCGAAAAACTTTCTTCGTGCCAAGAAATCCCCTTCTAACAATTTTTTTTCGGTTTTTTGGCCTTGGCACCAGTGTTGCCAGATCGTTTCGGTTTCCCCCTAAATTTGGGGGGATTTTAGGCCTTCGGGGTTTTTTTTTAAATATTAAATTTAGTAGTTAAATTTTAGTTTTTTTTTTTCTTGTTTACTGTCTTATGGTTATTTATTAGTTTTTTACCATGCTAAGTCTATTAAAAACCTTTATAAATAAAGAAAACCTATCGCAATAATTTTTCTTCACATTATACTTACTAAAAAAAATTTTAGGGGGAATAGTTGGAAATCTGGGGGGGGGGGGGGAAATAAAACCCTTTTAGGGTGAAACCAATGAAGTCGTCTGGCAACACTGCTTGGCACATAATAGATAATTTTTTTTTCAACAAATTATTCGTCGATAGACAAAATTTTTGGGGGCTTTTTTTTGATGCCCTGATGAGAGAAAACCGGGGCCTTCTTCTCAATTTTGACTTATCTAAATCCCCCTACACCCAGGAACAATTTTTAGGCCCTTGCGTGATTGTGGGGGAAGTTCGCTAGACTCGCAAAAAGGAGGTCTAGGGTTCAATTCTGGGTAGAAGGATTTTTCCGGAAGACTCGGGGAACAGTTATGATCGAAAGGTTTAAATTAAGATAGAAGGTGTATGAATGACATGGAAACCCTTAAAACCGGAAAGAAGTACTATTATCACATGAAAGGTTTCACAACACCCCTCATACAAGGTTTCTACGTATATTGGAATTATCCGCTAACCCTTTTTTGTAATCCAGTCAACAAAATAAAAGTCCTCAAAGATCGCTTTGAAAACAGGGAATTAGCGAAGTCATAAAATGTTTGCGTTGTAATGGGCCGAAAGGATCGCGGGACTGAGTCATCTCGAGGACAAGTGGATGTCCCAAATGGGATTGCAGTCTTGAAGGAAATCCATAAAAACGCTGGGGGAGGTGCGGCCTCCGGGGGCGGCAAAGCACTATCTCGGCATTTAAGTGAAGGGTTGGGCAGAGAAGGGAAGAGAGAAGAAAAAAAGGGGCCACATTGATTGTCTGGCCCCCTTGACAAAAGGGGCGAAATAACACACGTCAACGTCTTTTTTTCCAGATTTATACGATTTTTCATCGTTGGGAAAATAAATTTTTAATTTTAAAATATGGTTTTGTGTGGGACCAAAAGATAATGGAAAGACTATTAGTATAAATTATCTTGGGGGGCGGTTTTAGGGGGCGTGAACTGTTGCTTCACCTCCTTTTTTTGGGTTTTTATCCTTATTTCTCAAGAGGATAAGCGTACGTCGTGCGAAGAATTCGGTAGGACGTCCTCTTTTATTTTATCTCCCTCATTTAAAAATTATCAAGTTTCCAAATTTTAAAGTGAAATTTCATCACCTGAAGGACTCATCCTTCCTCTCTAAACCTCTGGGGACACATTTTTGAAAGCCCCGATGTCCACCCATTTGATGAAGTTAAAAACCGAAAAGCCCAGAAACTTCCATTCTCCCAAAATTGGCCTACTAACTTTTTCTTAAAAAAGACATTCAAACTCTGGAGTCAGTAATTTTTGAAAGCCCATGGATGTCGCAATCCCTTTTTGACGAAGTAAAACTGACATGTCCAGGATTTCCGTTGGCTTCGGAATTCATCGAAGGGGGAATCTTTGTCCTCCGACATTTTCGAAATATCAAAGTTTAAAAGGGCACCGTAATTATAAATGAGGTGACCTTCAGAGGACGACCTATAGGGCGAACGCTTTAGTGCTCTTTACCGGAGATAGCGAAAGGGTACGAATTATTATGGGGGAAAAAAAAAGAAGGAAATTACTCAGCTATTCATCATTTTATGGAATGTAAGGATTGATTAAAACGTAATTTGGATGAGTCGTCATCTTGGAATTATTTTTTTTAAGAAATACAGACATTCCTTTTTATGACGGATAAGATATGAAATCAATGTTGCTCGAATGTGTTCGACATTTCACTAAAAACATTTTTATAAAATCGGAGATGAAGTTTTCATTTGTACATTTCAAAGGCTATTTAAATTTTTTTCGGAAATATCTTTATCTATCATAATTGCAGGTACATGGTTTTCAATTTGGACACGTTAAGACAAGGACGAAAACCTGTCTTAACATGAAGAAAGAAGGTAACATTCTTCCGAGGCTTCATAATCATAAACTTCTCTGTTTCCTTCAATATGGCGACTTTTTTTCTTACTTTTGAAAAGAAAATAATCTATGGTATAATTTTAAAGGATTATAAGAGATAATTTTATAAAATAATTTTCGATATGTCTACATTCTAGCGGTAACATTTGGAATCTCTATAGAACTCTGTTAGTGCTGCTCTCACGACAAACAAGGCGAAGCTTAAGCGGGAATCAACAGAACGTCAACGTGTAGGGCGTTCGTACAATAATTTTAAATGCAATGCATTAATTTACCTCCATGTTAAGTTTTTGTAGGGCCATTTTTCCCCTTGAACTGTATATCTTTTCTTTCTTTTTTTCTGGTCAACTGGTATGTCTTTAACGCCGCATCTTGGTTGTGCCATCAAGGATCTTGTCGCGTCGTCCATAATTCCGGTTTCCTCTATGTTTCCGAACCTCTGAAAAATCAATAGACTGGAGTCAATATTGCAACTTGTAATTAACATTGTTAGTCACCTGAAATTGACGAATGGCATCTTTCAACTGATCGTCCGTTCTAAGGTACCCAGTTTCCAAATCTGATTCCGGAAGGTAGCCAAACTGGGTTAAATACGACATCTGGAAAACGCAGGAAAAAACATGATCAAAAGTTCCAACATGACCAAACTCAAAGTTTGGCTATTCATTTCAATTTAAAAAAATTAGAAGATCACAAGTGTTTCGAATTAATTTAATGTGGTTTTTATCTTGATTTTTACTATGTCCTTAGCGACTCCATTATCAAGGATTATCTTATCATGAATATGATACAAGGCGCCAACGAAGGGCGTTACTGTTTCCGTCATTTCTTCCTCCGTTTCCTTTTTTCGACATAATTTATGAACTTTAGGGCTTCAAAGGGCTCTTTTGACTTTTATATAATTAACACATGTTGTTTTATAATTGGGAGCACTTATCTAAAAAATTCCGAGTCCAGCGCACCACTTGAGACTACTACCCTTGAGTGGTTTTTTATGTTTTTCTGACCCCAAGATATGTGAAAAATAAACGGAGGGGAGATTGTTTACACACAATGGGCCATTTGTTATAAGGGTCTTTACAGAAAAAGAAAATAAGGATTGTAAAGTTAGCTAAAACCCGGAAGATGGTTATGTTTAAAATTATCTAGTTCAACTTAGGGAAAAAAGGGGAAGGGGTTGCATTTCTTCCGGTGGATGTTGATTAGAGAGGTTCCGCTGTGCCCTTTCGGAGGATGCTGCAAACCTTGACCGATAGCCATGGGCCAACGGACTCCCGACGTTATCGACACAATAAAAACTTCCATTATCTTCACTTTTTAAACCAGGTTTACGATAGGGCTATCAATTATGGATCAGCAGTAATAAAACGATGAAGACATCACAAGATAATGCAGCCACCTGGACGAATGGAGGTCGTAGAACATTTTAAAAGTCTCTTTGTCGCCATCTGCAATTTCTTTTATGGCCAACGGTTTCGTCTTTTGTTTTCAAGGGGCTTTGTCACCCGTTCATAAAGAACCTTTTTTTATTGACCGACCGCACGACCTTCAAGTGGCTTAATTCATGAGTAGCCGCTATTCTCACGCCAAAGTGGTCTTTAAAAAAATTCAAACTTTTTTCTCTTTCAGTTTTTAAGTTGCTCGACGAAACCCTTTAAATGTGCACATCCATTATGTAATTAAGGGTGGTCTATTTCAGTACATTTCCCCCCCTAATATTTTTCCTCGCTTTATTTCGAAGGCTATTAAAAACTTTTCGCCAGACAGGGGCGTTTATTGATAATAATTGCCTGTTAAAGTCGGCTTTGATGGCTGCTAAAGAGCAACAAGCGCTGCACGTGCTTCAGTGTGATAAAAATCTGAAGTCAAGGATTCGAGGTCCATCTGTTCATAATTCGCGTGAGAAGCGTATTTTTAGGTATATATATGCTTAATATCGAATTCGGAAAACTTGAAGGGATGCATAATGTGGATCGATGAGCTGAAAACGTTTCTCAACGTCTTCCTCCGGAGACTGCTGAGACATTTCAAATTACATCCCTGACAGTCTCCCTCGATCTATTTCTGACATTATCCTCACCCCTTTTTTCCCTTTTTTAAGCCGAAGAATAGAACCTTTTTTTTGCCCGCTCTTAAATCGAGGATTTAGGAGTAACTTTTTCAGTCTAAGGTGACAACTTCTTTAAAACAGGTCAAACGTCGAACAATTTTAACTTCCTTAAAGAAGTTATTTGATACCCTCCACGTCGGGTTTTGGGGAAGGGTCTTCCAGACCTCGGAGGGTCAAATCGAATATTGATCTTTACCGATCTCAACTTTGTCTGTGGTGCCGGCCGGCCGTCCGCGTTTTTTTCCGGAACACTTTACGGCCACAGTTTTCATCCGATTTTCACACCAAATTTTCACACAATTTCTTTAGCCGGGAACAAGAATGTAACGAGGGCGATTTTTGAATTTCGAAAAAATGGCGGAGATATGTCTGTTTGAAATTTTAAAAAATTCGCTGCGGCCGAACCGTTGGTCCGATTTTCACCAATTTTCACCAATAATTCCTTTATTTTTTAAGAATTTTTGGTGTAAAAAATTGCCACTTTTAATTATTATTTTTTTTTTAGGGAGAAATTTCATACGTCTACCCCATTACGAGAGGCACATCCCCAGGCCAATGAGCCCATTATTTCTACCTTGACACTTCAAAAATTTTTCGAAAAAAAAAAAAAAAAAAAAAAAAAAAAAAAAAAAAAAAAAAAAAAAGAACTTACAAAAAAAAAGGGGGAAAATTTTAGGAAAAAACCGAAAGTTTAAAAAAAAATCCGGAAAATTTTAGGAAAAAAAAACAGAAAATGTTTTTTAAAAAAAACTCTGACAATTTTTTGGGAAAAAAAACGGAAAATTTTTTGTAAAAAAAAGGAAAACCCGGAAAATTTTTCGGAAAAAAAGCCCTTTCTTATTCTTTCCCTCTTTTATACTTCCCCTCCTTTATACTTTCCCTCCCTTCGTTTTACGTCCCCTCCGTTATCCTTACCCTACTATATACTTCCCCCTCTGTTATACTTCCCCTCCCATATTGTCCCCCTCCGTTATACTTCCCCTCCTATATACTTCCCCTCCTATATACTTCCCCTCCTATATACTTCCCCCCTATATACTTCCCCTCCTATATACTTCCCCTCCTATATACTTCCCCCTCTGCTCTTTAAGGAAGTTCTCGTTGGAAGCTCTTCAAACCAGTACCTACTTTAAGAAAGCTCTTCTTACAAATGAAAGAATGAAACGTAAAATATGGATTTCAAATAGTTCATATTTCGAATTATAGACTTTACAGTCACCGCGACGCGCCTGGGTGTCTCAATTGACTCAAATGTCTCAATTCGTGCGTAATTTAAACTGAGGTCGAACGTATTCTATTATTATAAAATTAAAGGTCAAACCTTTTCATTTTTTTCTCTCCAGGAGAACTTGTGGCAAACCTGTTGGTCGCTACTGCCATTTTGACATCACTCAAAAAATAAAATAAAGTTGTGAAAAACAAGAGCGATCGGAGGATCCCATCTGTCTGATTACGCCGACACTTACCTCCTTTCGCAAGGATGGATTATTCACGGGAGTGTTCGGGTTGTCAAAGTTAAACCCTTTGGAGCTTGAGGGTTTAGAGCATCGTCACAATCTGACACTTGGCATGAATAATTCCTTTCTCATTTTGAAATAATCGTTTGGAGCAGGCGTAAAATCACTCAAATCTCAAAGACCTACCTTTTTTTTGTACAAACCCCCCAAAAAAAGCAATTTATTTCTATTCTTTAATTCAATTTCCGATTTTTGAAAGGATCTTTCTTTTTTTCTTCTCATTCTTTCCTCGTTTCCCGTCGTTAGAATATTCAAGTGTCACTCACGCCTATTGTTTGATCAATTTTCATTCATTTCACACGATTGGATGAATCAGTGCCATTTAAATTCGGGGCGTTTCGAATTAGAGAAAAAAGCGGGACCGAAAAGTGGAACGACGTCGCACGGAATTTCCTTTTTCAAAATATTCGATGATAAACGATATTTTGAGCGGTGAATCTTCTCTAGAGAATTAACGGCTCCAAGTCAGGCGTTCGAAATAGGGCTAGATAAACAACGAGGGTTATACACGTGGTTTAATCCCCACTGGAGCTCAATCCCCAGTTTTATGACCACGTAAAAACTTTTTTTTTAATTAAATGCAACCCAAATCATGCACTTTTCAACCTTTAAAAGTTTAAAAGATAAAAACGTTCCAGGAAGTCCTAATGTAAAAAGAAAGGGAGAAAAACCGCTTTTAGGGGAGAAATGGCAAGAAAGTTGGAGACTTTCTGGTGCTCTTGGCAGACTTTTGTATTGATCGCCTCTAAATAGTGGTCGTGTGTTCGTAAACAGAGTATATTAAATGCGTTATAGAGAGCCAAGATTTTATGAAAAATTCACACACAAAAAAATTTTGAAAAAAATCCAAGCCGGCAACACCCACTAAAATGTCGCACCTTGCCCTACAATCCCACGTAGAAATAAGGCATTTTTTAATGAATCTTAAATTATTGTTTTTGTTGCCTAACATGTAAAAATGAGGTTTCTGTCAGAAAGCGAAAAAAAACCTTCAAAATGTAGGTGTTTCCTGTATTTCAAAAAAAGACGAGGAAAACTAGCAAAAATTCTCAGTCAAAAAGCAGAGAAAAATAGAGTAGGTAATTTGGTTGTGAAACAAATCATGAAGTTAGTTCCTAATTATCTCGATATCGGCTGGTCGGAGGATAAAAGTGAATAAAGCAATTTTTGTAGGGAATTCAATTTCCTTTCAGTTTGCTTCTATTCATGTTTTGTGTAGGATCAACTGTTTAGAAGATATGAGCGAAAAAAGAACCTAGATCGTCATGTCTTCACTGATCGTCAATAAGTATAACGTTTTGACTCAGAAGAAAAAAAGTTTCCGTTATCTTGTGTATTTTAATAAAAATTGAAGTAATCGCAATCAATAAAGTTTATTAATTAGAAAAAGTCTCCATCATTACGAGTTCTTGCATTTCGAACGACTCGCGTGCTCCGGGGTCTCTCCCCCCAGGATAACGAAATGAAACGAGTCACGGAATCTTTATCAGAAAAGCGCTCTTTGTTGGGGGCCACAATCGAATTTAAAAACATTACCCGGAAAGTGTGAATAACAGGGAATTAAACACCAGTTAACCATCCGAGAAAATATCTTTTAAATAAAGGTGTGTTCCCCACATCAAAAAAAATTTAAATCGATTCAAATGAATAGAAAACGCCCTCTTTCAATAGGCGTATTGATTACTTAATTAATTATAATTCTTTAATGCCGATATATCTAATTACTTGTGCGTAATATCGGCATTTACAAGATCCGATAAAGAAACCTTGGTAAATAGAATTAGGCACGTGTAATGTGCGGAGGATCTATTAGGCGGGACTATTTTGAGAGTAGGAAGTCGATGAATAAATTAGATCCTAATGGTCAAATCCCACCTTTTCATTGTGTTTACGGCGGGAGTTCGTCGTCAATAACCTAGATTTGGCTCAGAATGACATTTGAATTAAGACTGAAGGAAAAGAAGTTATTCTTCAGGCTTTTAGGGGTAAAG
>JACGAQ010002501.1:0-40353 GCA_014119065.1 Orius insidiosus
AAAATCAAGCCGAAATATTGTGACCAAAACGAAAGAGTGGCGCCAGTTCTAACCTAACCAAAAAAATTTCTTCTGAATCAAAAAAGGTAGGAAATCGCATAATCTTTTAAAAAAATTGACAAAAACTTGAGGAAACTCCTGGAAATCTGGAAAAATTAGGGCCGTTACGGAAAAAACTGGCGACAGCCTAATCATTTTTACTCTACGGGTCAGAAAGACCCACGGAATGAGGGTAATACATAACTTTTTTTTTAAAAAACACTTTCGCCGTAGACGTCTGGAAAGATTATTCAATGTAAAGAATTTTTTTTTCTCTCATCTGATATATAATGTTGACGGCATCTCGGCACCCTATCCATAGCAAACGACACACCATAAGAAATGAATAAAGCCCGAAGAAAAAATACTGGGGCAAACCTCCCCCGTTATAAATGAGAAGATCAGAATTTTTAGAATTAAAGAAAATAATGGACAAAGAAAGCTTATTTTCGCTTTTAGAACTTTTAACGGATATAATTAAACTTAAGGTTTATGTTTGAAAAGTTTTTTAACCGTTGAGCCTTCTTTATCAATATTATCCCGAATAAACCAAAGAAAATTATCCTTTGATTAGAAAACTTTCTTCTTTCAAAAAGCATAAAATATAAGTTACCTAGAAGATTTAAGAATGAGCTCGCTTTTTCCCAAAAATGAACTATTAGGTGTACAAAATGAAACTCGGCTAAAATCTAAAATTCAAATTTACCCTGTGGCTAGTTTCATTTTGTACACGTAATAAACAAAAATTGTAGGAAATTAAATTCTCTATAAATTTGTACTTAATTATTTTTTCTAGGATGCACCATTTTCGGAAAATAATTTTTTTAAAAATAAATTTATCTTGAAAACAGTGGGTCCTAGGGAAAAAATGAATAGAATAAAAATTAAAGAGAATTGAATTTCCAACAGATTTTATTTAGTGCATTTTTTCAATATCTGTAACGGTTTACGATTTACAAGCCTTTAAAATTAACCTTCTTAATGGTTATACTTCAATAACCTTCTTACACGGAGAAGGTCAACTTTTAATGGACTTTAACGCCTAAAATGTTCAAAATTTTGAAAAAATGAACTACTAGGTGTACAAAATGAAACTCGGCTAAAATCTACAAATTCAAATTTACCCTGTGGCTGAGTTTCATTTTGTACACCAAAAACGAGTCCGTCAAGATAAAAATAAGAAATTTGAAGGCTAAAAAAGTGTTTGTATGCTAAAGAGAACGATTCATCTCGTAATTGAAAACGGCTCCGTATAAAAGGATCTAAAAAAATTTCGTTTGTTCTAAGCCTTAAAATTGCAAACTGAGAGGATTCTACTAGTTGCTTTTACATGAAATGTACTAGAATGGTAATGAAACAGCCTCGGCGATTTCATTTGCATATAAGTGTTCGAGATTAACCGGAGGATCCGAGGAGTGAAACGTCTTATGCTCTTCAGGCTTAATTAAAACGTCATCTCAACAATGAAAGGAGAGAGAGAAATGAGCCTATGCAAACAACGTATGTATTTCATCGTTTCATACTTTTTAGTCTTAAGATCTCTTTCACGTAGAGAAAAAAAGTGCTTGTTTGAAAACCTTAAAACTTCCTTAAAGAAAAATAGGAGGGGGAAGTATAAGTGGGGGAAGTATAATGGAGGGGGAGCATAATTGAAAACCAACTAAATAATGCCCTTTATGTCCAATTTTTGGGAGGTCTCCAGAGAATTCGCAAAAATGGCGGTAATCTGTCTGTCTGAAGTTATATTATGTGTACAAAATGAAACTCGGTTAAAATCTACAAAATTCAAATTTACCCAGTGGCTGAGTTTATTTTGTACACCTAATAAATAAAAATTGTAGGAAATTTAATTCTCTATAAATTTTACTTAATTTTTTTTTTCTACGATGCACCATTTTTGGAAAACAATTTTTTTTAAATACATAATATTATCTTGAAAACAGTGCGTCCTAGAGAAAATTAATAAAATAAAAATTAAAGAGAATTAAATTTCCAACAGATTTTATTTAGTGCATTTTTTCAATATCTGTAACGGTTTACGATTTACAAGCCTTTAAAAATTAACCTTATTAATGGTTATACTCCAATAACCTTCTTACACGGAGAAGGTCAACTTTTGATGGACTTTAACGCCTAAAATGTTTTAAAATTTTGAAAAAATGAACTACTAGGTGTACACCTAAAATTTGATGTCTACCTCCAATCTATATATGTTTACCAAATACTTCTTTTATTTAACAGGATTTATAGAGAGAAAAACAATTTTTATCTAAAAAATAAAGCAGGGAGAAATGGTGTGCTGAGCGAAGACTGATTTTCTGCACCTTGATACTACAAATTTCATTTCTTGATATTGGGGGAAGAAAAAATATTGCTCTGATTTAAGAAAGTTCCTGAGCAACTACTTTTCCATGATGAAGGTTTCAAAAATTTGTGTGCGACTTCCGCTAATTGTGAGGTCTTCTACTGTTAGCAAATTACATTGTCGCGTTTCCCCGAGAAACAATGCAAACATTTGAATAAATAAACATCCGAGACAAAACATCACATAATTAGTATGGTTCATAAAGGTTGTTGAAGCAATTTATGAATTAAATACAGCGTTGGTGGATTATAATCTAAAGGTCCTCAAATACAGCAAATTGGAAGCTTTTTACCGACAAAATCAAAGCCTTTTTTTTACTAGCTTACAAAACAAATTACGGGTGTTTAAGGGTGTTTATTGCGAGCCCTTATCAATATCAACCTCCCCACCAACCAAAGTATTCCTCTACTTCAGAAAGTTCCCGCACCGATCGCACATTCGCACTACTGCAGTAGGGATTCCTTCAAATTATTAGTGAGTGGGTGAAGGGGAATGTAATAATAATAGGTGTACAAAATGAAACTCAGCCACAGGGTAAATTTGAATTTTGTAGATTTTAGCCGAGTTTCATTTTGTACACCTAGTAGTTCATTTTTTCAAAATTTGGAACATTTTAGGCGTTAAAGTCCATCAAAAGTTGACCTTCTCCGTGTAAGAAGGTTAGTGAAGTATAACCATTAAGAAGGTTAATTTTTAAAGGCTTGTAAATCGTAAACCGTTACAGATATTGAAAAAATGCACTAAATAAAATCTGTTGGAAATTCAATTCTCTTTAATTTTTATTCTATTCATTTTTTCTCTAGGACGCACTGTTTTCAAGATAAATTTATTTAAAAAAAAATTATTTTCCGAAAATGGTGCATCCATTTCGCTCGTTGTTCGTCGAAAAAAGATAATGGTTACAGCAATTTTTTAGAAGTTTTTACAAGACACCTTTATTCATAAAATATTTAAAATCATCTCCACACTGCTTAAGAAATTTGGGAGCAAGAAAAACGTCTTCGTTGATCATATCTTCCTTTCCGTCTGCCGCTTTTCCATGTCGAACGCCGCGTCCATATCTGCTGTCATACCTGGATGGAATAAGGCCAAAATGATGAAGGAATAAAGATCTTTTCTTTCAGCTTCTTCCATGACGTCATTCAATGTGGGTATGTACTTATCATAGCCGAATCGTCTCAAATTCGAGTCTAATGACTCCCAGTAGGTTTTAAGAAGATATTTATGTTTGATCTTCTCACTTCAGGATGTACGCTTGTATAAAGGAAGTAGAGGACGTCCCAAATGTAGGAGCTGACATGACTCACCTGAAAATCAATCAACCTAAAAAAAATCGTTAAAAATTAATATTTATAAATTATAAGCTTTTAAATTATTTTTTTCTAGGATGCACCATTTTCGGAAATAATTTTTTTAAAATAAATTTATCTTGAAAACAGTGCGTCCTACAGAAAAAATGAATAAAATAAGAATTAAAGAGAATTAAATTTCCAACAGATTTTATTTAGTGCATTTTTTCAATATCTGTAACGGTTTACGATTTACAAGCCTTTAAAAATTAACCTTCTTAATGGTTATACTTCAATAACCTTCCTACACGGAGAAGGTCAACTTTGATGGACTTTAACGCCTAAAATGTTTAAAATTTTGAAAAAATGAACTACTAGGTGTACAAAATGAAACTCGGCTAAAATCTACAAAATTCAAATTTACCCTGTGGCTGAGTTTCATTTTGTACACCTAATAAAGCGTTTCCAAACGCAGTTTGAAACTCCTGGAGCATGCGCAGAAGGATTTGACGTTCAAATCATTTGTCAAATCTGAAGTCATCTTTCTGCGCATGCTCCAGAAGTGCGTTTGGAACAAAGCTAATATTTTTATTACTTCATTGATGTAAGGACGCCGTCTTCTGAGTATTTAAACATCATATTCGTCGTCCATGAATCTCCGTGATTTAAAACGGCCAAAGCTGATTCTCTGTCTTTTTCCTCTATAGATAAATCCTGCAGCCTTTTCACTATGACCGTTTTTAGTTTTTGCAATTTTAATCCGAATTCTTTCCTAAAATGTAAAGCACGTACATTTTTGGCTTGCTACCTTTTCCCATTTACCATTCAGCTGGCCATTTTTCGAGAACGATTTTCGATAAATTTCCCGTGCTACTTTCAAACAACAATTTCATGATGTCCCACATTTTTGCGATGTAAAAAGGCTGAATGTCCGACGCCGTGAGGAGTCCTCTGTCGATCAAAATTCTGGACATAGCATGAAAACGGCCGATCGATCTTAAAAACATTTTCGCATGGTCCAAATTCAAACAGTTCCTCCTCTCAGCAATTTCGTATCCAAGCTCCTTTTAAAAAAAGGATAAGACCTAATTTTTTCGCCTTAGTTTTTACCTTCAAATCGTCGAAAACTAAGACGCTATAAGGTTTATAACCGTACATTTGGCACCAAAGTTTTTCCCTGTTATCACTAAACTCATCCATGAGACATTCCATTTGAGAAAAGACGTTTTCATAGATCTGAAAACAAAAAAAGGAGAATAAAAAAAAGTACTGGATTGAAGAGCTTCCAACGAAACTTCCTTAAAGAGAAGTATCTATATAGGAGGGGGAAGTATAACGGAGGGGAAGTAAAACGTAGGGGAAGTTTATGGGAGGGGAAGTATTTGGGAGGGGGAAGTATAAGTGAGGGGAAGTAATGGGAGGGGGAAGTTTAAGTGAGGGGTAGTATAACAGAGGGTGAAGTGTAACGGAGGGGGAAGTATAAGGGAGGGAAAGTATAAAGGAGAATTTTCCAAGTTTGTTTTTTCGAAAAATTTTCTAAGTTTATTTTGGAAAAATTTTCCGAGTTTTGTTTTTCCCAAAAATTTCAGGTTTTTTTTCGAAAAATTTTTTAAGTTTTTTTTTCAAAAATTTTTCCAAGTTTTTTTTTTTTCGAAAAAAATTTCTAAGTTTATTTTGTAAAAAAAAATTTTTTTTTCGAAAAATTTTCCGGGTTTTCCGGGGATCCTTTTTTTTCTCTTCTTTTTTTTTAATTTTTTTTTTTTTTTAATTTTCTAAGTTTTTTTTTCCTTGTATCGATGGTCGATCTTCTCTTATACTTAATTTCTAAGTTTTTTTTTTCGAAAATTTTCTAATTTTTTTTTCAAAAATTTTTAAAAATTTTTTTTCGAAAAATTTTCCGAGTTTTCCTTTTTTTTTTTGACAAATTTTTTAAGTTCTTTTTTTTCATCGTGTAAAGGTAGAAATAATTGGCTCTTTGGCCTAGGGATGTGCCTCTCGTAATGGGTAGAAGTACGAAATTTCTCCCTACCTACTAAAAAAAATTAATAATTAAAAAGTGGCAATTTTTTTACACCAAAAATTCTTTAAAAATATAAGGAGTAATTGGTGAAAATTTGGTGAAAATCGGAGAAACGGTTCGGCCGCAGCAAATTTTTTAAAATTTCAAACAGACATATCTCCGCCATTTTTTCGAAAATCAAAAATCGCCTTCATTAGTTTCTTGTTCACCGACTAAAGAAATTTTTTTGAAAATTTGGTGAAAATCGGTTTATAACTGTAAAGTATTCCGGAAAAAAATGCTACGGCCGGCCGGCACCACAGACAAAGTTGAGATAGGTATAGATCAATATTCGATTTGACACTCCGGGGTCTGGAAGACCCTTCCCCAAAAACCCTACGTCGATCACAATAACTTCTTTAAGGAAGTTAAAAAAATTTTAGACTCACTTTTGTTTCGTTTTTGAAAGGTTCCAGATCTTTCAACGCTTCCGCTTTTTTACCCTCGAGCATAACTTTGACAACAAGCGTTTTGTTCTTCTTTCTCCCGAGCCAAGAATCATCTCGAGCTTGCATCTTTTGATGACGCTCACGTAGTTGTCGCCTTTTGGAACTGTACCTTCATCATTTTGAAATTTGGTTACTTTTAAAATTTCATTCTCTCGCCGATTCCGCCTAAAATCGTCTCGATCCAATCGTTGTCCATTTTTTATCAGCGATTTTTATTTGTGAACTGTCCGCCGTTAAAAAACGATGTGATGTTTGGCTTTTTTTATCTTAGGCCTTGCGCTCAACCTCGAGTGCTCTCCCACCAAAATAATTAATAGCATAACACTTTAATTTCATATCATTTTTATTATTGAAGCACTTTAGTCGTTTAAATAAAACAAAGGCTACTAGAGACATCAAAAATACCATTTTATCATCAAGATACTCCTCTCCACCATGAAATTTACTTACGAAAAATTGATGAATTAACCTTGAAATATTCATAATACTATATCTAGTAATTTGAGTACCTAATAAGAGGTTTGGCAGAGAATAAAATTAGAGGAAGTAATTTTTCAAGATAATTTCAGTGAATGGAGGAAAACTTTTTGAAAAAATCTAACTTTTGCCGGAGAATATACGTCAAAACCTTCCTAGAATTATAAGTAACGAAATAATAAAAGAAGCATCCTAATTCTTTAAAATGACGAGTTTAGCAACGTTCTAACGAGCTAGGTAGCCTTCTAAATAATTACTTCCCCCATTGCTCTCTGGGATAAGTGGTCCTTTAAGGCAAAGGTGGACGGTAAGGATTAGAGAGATGAGAGATTAAGTATCGCTGTCCGGTTTTCTATCCGGGAAAACGAAAATCCACCATTTTTTAAACTTCCTTAAAGCAGTTATTAGAGAGTTTTAGCAACTCGTGTTTTGGTCTATTCGTAACACGAATAGCCCTACTCGTATACGAGTGGGCTCTGAGTCGTATTCGTGTTACGAAACGAGAAGATCTACTCGTTGCCGACTCCGAGTGGCATTCGTAAACGAATAGAAGTGAGGTTAGTCCAACGAACACTTTAAAAGTATAAAATCATTTGAAAAGGATAAAATAACACAGAATTCTTCTAAAATTTTAATTAAATTTTTAATTATTACAAATTTATGATATTAAAAACTTATAAATTAAAAAAAAAAAGGCGTTAGCCAATTTAAAGTCGTTGCGGTTACCTTACACGAAGGTTACAAACATTTCAATCAACTTCGACAGCTTCGAGAAATACCAACTCTTCGAACGTTTCCTCGTACAAAAGATCTAAACTTTCTAAATCCATTTCTGACTTTTAAAATATGAATGTTAGAAAATAGAAAAATAACTTCACTGGACGGTTACACAAACAAAACCTACGTTCTCAGCCTCGTTTAATTCCGCTTGGAGCGCTAGCTCTACTCATGTTACGAGTAGCTAAAACTCTAAATTCTGAACCTCCGAATAGGGCTACTCGGGAATTCTATTCGTAATACGAATGGACCAAAACACGAGTTGCTAAAACTCTCTATTGTGATACCCTCGATGTCGGGTTTTTGGGAGGGTCTTCCAGACCCCGGAGGGTCAAATCGAATATTGATCTATACCTATCTCAACTTTCTCTGTGGTGCCGGCCGCCGTAGCATTTTTTCCGGAATACTTTACAGTTGTAAACCGATTTTCACCAAATTTTCAAAAAAATTTCTTTAGTCGGTGAACAAGAAACCAATGAAGGCGATTTTTGATTTTCGAAAAAATGGCGGAGATATGTCTGTTTGAAATTTTAAAAAATTCGCTGCGGCCGAACCGTTTCTCCGATTTTCACCAAATTTTCACCAATTACTCCTTATATTTTTTAAAAATTATTGGGGTAAAAAAAAAAAAAAAGCATTTTTTTACATTAATTATCATTTTAGTAGGGAGAAATGCCATACTTCCACGCCTAACGAGAGGGACCTCTTTTTGGTAAAAATTCGATTATTTCTACCTTGATACCTACTTGGAAAAAAAAAATTAGAAAACTTATAATTAGAAAATTTTTCGGAAAAAATGCCCCCCTCCCTCATACTTTCCCTCCCTTATACTCCCCCCTTATACTTCCCCCTCCCTTATACTTCCCTTCCCTTATACTTCCCCCTCCCTTATACTTCCCCTCCTTTATACTTCCCCCTCCCTTATACTTCCTCCTTCCGTTATACTTCCCCTTCCTTTACTTCCCCCTCCCTTATACTTCCTCCTTCCGTTATACTTCCCCTTCCTTTATACTAGCGGAGATATGTATTTGGTAAAATTCGATTATTTCTACCTAGATACTTGGAAAAAAATTAGAAACTGGGGGCACACAACTCATCCGAAAGTATTCTCATCCGAATGTCAACTCATCCGAAAAATAATAGAAATAGAAAAAATATAAACAGACAACTCATCCGACTGTCAACTCATCCGAAAAAGGGGCGTGGCCGTTTCGGATGAGTTGACAGTCGGACGAGAATACTTTCGGATGAGTTGTCTGTTTATATTTTTTTTAAATATTATACTTTAATAAAATAGAAAACAGTGAATACAACTCATCCGAAAGTATTCTCATCCGAATGTCAACTCATCCGAAAATTAACGTACAAAAATTGCTGCGTCGTAGAAATGAGGCAGCGTTCGACCCCCGCAAGTCACGGTCGTTTGTTTGTTTATTTTTGCGAGGATCAGCTCGTTTTGTGACACAAGGGGTTAATTTTTTTTCCTCTCGCGAGGATGTGCTCGTTTTATGGCAAAAGGGGTTAATTTTTTTTCCTCTCGCGAGGATGTGCTCGTTGTATGACAAAAGGGGTTAATTTTTTTTCTCGCGAGGATCAGCTCGTTTTATGACACAAGGGGGTTGATTTTTTTCCTCTCGCGAGGATTTGCTCACCCTGTAGGGCGAGGATCAGCTCGTTTTGGACACAAGGGGGTTAATTTTTTTCCTCTCGCGAGGATGTGCTCGTTTTATGGCAAAAGGGGGTTAATTTTTTTCCTCTCGCGAGGATGTGCTCGTTTTATGGCAAAAGGGGGTTAATTTTTTTCCTCTCGCGAGGATGTGCTCGTTTTATGACAAAAGGGGTTAATTTTTTATTCTCGCGAGGATCAGCTCGTTTTATGACACAAGGGGGTTGATTTTTTTCCTCTCGCGAGGATTTGCTCACCCTGTAGGCTGCCCTGGGATGGATAATGAGCTCGGTACGCCCAAAAAGGAGTTTAAAACTTGCTGGGGTGGAACGCTGCCTCATTTCTACGACGCAGCAATTTTTGTACGTTAGTTTTCGGATGAGTTGACATTCGGATGAGAATACTTTCGGATGAGTTGTATTCACTGTTTTCTATTTTATTAAAGTATAATATTTAAAAAAAATATAAACAGACAACTCATCCGAAAGTATTCTCGTCCGACTGTCAACTCATCCGAAACGGCCACGCCCCTTTTTCGGATGAGTTGACAGTCGGATGAGTTGTCTGTTTATATTTTTTCTATTTCTATTATTTTTCGGATGAGTTGACATTCGGATGAGAATACTTTCGGATGAGTTGTAGGCACCCTAGAAAACTTATAAATTAGAAAATTTTCGGAAAAAAAATTCCCCCCTCCCTTATACTTCGCCCTCCCTTATACTTCCCCCATATACTCCCCGCTTATACTTCCCCCTCCCTTATACCTCCCCCTTATACTTCCCCTCCCTTATAATTCCCCTCCTTTATACCTCCCCTCCCTTATACTTCCTCCTCCCTTATAATTCCCCCCCCTTATACTCCCCCTCCTTATACTTCCCCCTCCCTTATATTTTCTCCTTCCGTTATACTTTCCTTTTCCTTTATACTAGCGGAGATATGTCTGTTTGAAATTCTAAAAATTCGCTGCGGCCGAACCGTTAGTTCGATTTTCATCAAAGTTTCACCAATTATTCCATTTATTTTTAAAAGAATTTTTGGTGTAAAAAAAATTGGTATTTAAAAAAAAACTTACCTTCTTCATACGAGTACCTCCCGCTCCGTTATACTTCCCCTCCGTTGTACTTCCCCCTTCGATATACTTCCCCCTCCGTTATACTTCCCCCTCCGTTATACTTCCCCCTCCTATATTTTTCATCTCTTTAAGGAAGTTTTCTCGTTGGAAGCTCTTCAAACATGTACTTAGTATTTCGGATGCACATTTTTAACTTTCTTAGAGAGATGTTATTGTGATACCCTCAATGTCTATGGAAAATGGTTCATTTATACCCCAGAAAAAGTGATATGAGCACAATAAAAAAATTTGAAGCTTGCTAAATAAAAAAATAAGCAATTAAATAAAAAGGTTGTTAAAACGTTTAGTTTTAATTAATTTTATTTGGATAGGAACGAGCGCAGACTCGGCCTGATTGATGGTCGTTTTTTAATTGTTTTCTACATCCGATTCTTCTTGAAAATACTCCGATTTTCATTATTTGTCAAGACCGTCTCTCAGTAAATATTTCTTTAGGCTACTTCTTTAGAGGGGGAAAGATCTAAAGAATTTTTTTAGATGTTATTTTTTTTGTACTGACTCACTGTTTCAATTTAAAATTGAACTGAGTAAATTAGGAAGAGGAAAAGAGCAGAAAAAAGTTAGGCTGTGGGATTCGAACATAAGATCTTTGGGTCCAGGGAAGCTCACATCTCATAAGTTGGTAGAATGTTGGGCTACTTTTCCTTAGTGAGAGGTTGGCAATACTGATTAATCCTTCGAGTTTATTTTGGGACATCTTATATTTTAAGTATTTACAACATATTAAATAACGCCTTCTGCCACCCATTGTTTAAGTTCGTGTTGAACGTATTTTTTGAATGTTTCGTCGTTGTAGATTTCGGAATTGTGAGGGTAGACTTCGTCGTCGTCGATCATGCAGTTGCCAAGGTCGAGCGGGTTTTCGGCGGACGTGCAGTTGACGGCCAGGTTGAATACGACGGACATGAAGCCGAAAAAAGCGACGCGTTTCATCTCCGCTTTTACATCCTCCAACGTCGGAATCTTGGGCGAATTGTAATTGTAAAATTTAAAAGTGTAGAGCAACGTCTGGTGGTACGCTTCGATTATTTTATCGTATTGGCTCCTTCTCAATTCCGGCTTCAAAGCGGTATAGAAGAAATAATAAGGTCAAACGCATACGAGTTCCAGTGGCTCATTTGAAAGTCAACAAACCTAAAAATTGAATAAAAATATTTTTTTTTATAAATATCAGAAGTGAAGTGGACCTCCCTTAATTTTCCGATATCAGAAATGGGATAATACAAGGTCCTCCAATAATTTTGAGGTATCGCAGCTGCGATAAGCGGTATCGCTGCTGCGATAAGCGGTATCGCTGCAGCGATAAGCGGTATCCCTGCTGCGATAAGCGGTATCGCTGCTGCGATAAGCGGTATCGCTGCAGCGATAAGCGGTATCACAGCTGCGATAAGCGGTATCACTGCTGCGATAAGCGGTATCACTGCAGCGATAAGCGTTATCACTGCTGCGATAAGCGGTATCACTGCAGCGATAAGCGTTATCACTGCTGCGATAAGCGGTATCACTACTGTGATAACAGATATCAACCTAACCAAAAAATACCACCAAGCGGACGATGCACTACCAAAAAAATCGGATATCCCCCAACAGATATCAGATATTCTGCAAAAGATATCAGATATACCTCTACAGATATCTGATGTTTCGCAACAGATATCAGATGAATCGCAACAGATTTCAGATATACCGCAATAAATATCAGATGTATCGCAACAGATATCAGATATACCGCAACAGATATCAGATATACCGCAACAGATATCAGATATACCGCTACAATGAATCGCAATAGATATTAGATGTATCGCAAAGACATCAGATGTTTCGCAGCAGATATCAGATGTTTCGCAGCAGATATCTGATGAATCGCAACAGATATCAGATGTTTCGCAACAGATATCGTATATATCGCAAAAGATATCAGATATAATTCAACAGATATCTGATGTTTCGCAACAGATATCAGATGAATCACCACAGATATCAGATATACCGCAATAGATATCAGATATTCCGCAACAGATATCAGATATACCGCAACAGATATCAGATATACCGCTACAATGAATCGCAATAGATATTAGATGTATCGCAAAAGACATCAGTTGTTTCGCAGCAGATATCAGATGTTTCGCAGCAGATATCTGATGAATCGCTGTAACGGTGGGACTACGGGAATTTTAGTAAGTTAAATTTTATTTGAAATTCCTGTAGTCAAACACCACATATGGCACACATGTGGCAGGGCTGAGAGCTGAGGATCCCATAACCCCCTGTGGCGTGTGGAATTGGACAAGTAAAGACCTTTGTTCCAAATATAATAAATCTAAGTCCACACGTCACACGTGCTCCTTAAGAGCATAATAAATTGTCATTGACAAATCCATGACGTGGAGGGGCGAGGATCCTCGAACAATGCTCAAAGCCAAGAACTGCCCAAAAATCGTGGTCAGTTGGTGTGCGTCGTTCTCCTCGCAGATATCGGACAAGGTACGCTATTTCCCTTAAAATATCTAGCCCTCCCTCAAAACCCTCCGAATATAACAATAATAAAGAGATCTAGTTAAGTTGTTCACAGTGTTTTATTAGTAACCCTGTTAAAACGTTCTAAGACCCAAAAGCCTAGTTCTTTTCGAAAACGTTACATCGCAACAGATATCAGATGTTTCGCAACAGATATCGTATATATCGCAAAAGATATCAGATATAATTCAACAGATATCTGATGTTTCGCAACAGATATCAGATGAATCACAACAGATATCAGGTATACCGCAATAGATATCAGATATTCCGCAACAGATATCAGATATACCGCAACAGATATCAGATATACCGCTACAATGAATCGCAATAGATATCAGATATATCGCAACAGACATCAGATGTTTCGCAACAGATATCATATATGTCGCGACAGATATAAGATGTATGGCAACATAATATATCAGATATATCACAACGGATATCAGATATTCCGTAGCAGATATCAGATATACCGCAACAGATATCAGATATACCGCAACAGATATCAGATATACCGCTACAATGAACCGCAATAGATATCAGATGTATCGCAACAGATATCTGATGTTTCGCAACTGATATCATATATGTCGCGACAGATATAAGATATATTATCACAACAGAAATCAGGTGCGTTAATACAAGATTCTCTGGTGATTCTGCGATATCCGAAGTGGGAAAACGGATATCAGAAGTGGGATAACATAAGACCCCATGGAAATTTTGAAGTACAGACTAAAAAAATTACCGAATTCCGACGGGATAATCGTGCCCAGAACAAGGGCTGTATTTGAACATCACGTTACAAGTCCAGAAATCTCCGTGGCACAAAACGTTTAATTTGGACGAATCCACCCGACTTATATCTTCTAATCGATCGCAGCACGTTTCAGACAAGGCTTCTATTTTTTCGCCCAAATCGTGCCTAGAATAGAAAGAAAAAATAATATCAATTTGATCCTCTTGTTTTCACGTTATTTTTTTCAAGTATACCATTCAGGTCCCCAGTGTTCTTTCATCACTTTTCCGAAAAGTTCCATGCCACCTTTGAGCATTCGATTGACGGCTTTTGTGTTCGAGGCGAAGAAAAATGTTCCGAATTCCGCCGGATGGATTATTCCTTTTTTGTATAAGATTACGGTCATGGCGTGATATCGAGCTAAACTTCGGACTGCGAGGTAACCATGATTTTGATCCAGCATCTCTTTTCGGTCAATCCCTTGATAATTCATTTCCTGGAACAGTGAAAATTGACAATTGGGAATTTCGACAATTTTTGATATTTATGGAGAGTGAAAGTACCGATTTTGTTTATTCCTACATGCCTGGGACCACTTTAAATCTTTTTAGATAGGCCTAAAACATATTTTTCGACACCCTACATGATAGGGTTAAGTTGATGTTGCGCCAAGCTTTCTCGTGGGTGGGGGGGGGGGGGCACAATCAGTGCTATTCGATTACTACGATTATAATCATTATTATTATTATGCCCTACTCGTTCCCAAGAACCGTGTTACAATAATTGAGGCGCTCCGGATACGAAGGGCGAACTCGACATCGGACAAATTTTTTAACTTCCTTAAAGAAGTTATTGTGATACCCTCGACGTCAGTTTTTTTTTCATTTTCAGATTCTAGACCTCTTGGTGAATACACCCATATAATTTTTATGTTGAGTTCGCCATTTTTTCCCCTTTAAATACGTAAAAACCGAAACTTTAAAATTGTCGAGTTCGCCCTTCGTATCCTGAGCGCCTAAATTCTCTTTGAGTAAAAAAAAACTACGAACATACCTTTAAATCGTTAAAAATAATGGTATCGTAGGATCTGTGGCCGAAAAAATCAGGCCAAAGTTTGTCTTCTTTATCACCGTTTTCAATCATGAGGTATTCCATTTCCGAAAGAACGTCCGCGTAGACCTAAAATAAAAATAAAACATAAACATATCCTTTCTGCAAAACTAACCTTAGTTTCCGTTTTGAATAGTGAGTATTCTTCAAGGAATTTGGTAAAAAGCTCTTTTTCAGGCAAACGCTTTATAATGGCCGATGCGGTGGTCATACGTCCCGAGCCGAGTACGGCAGTAACTTTGGCCCTTTCGAGAAGACTCGCGTGGTTATCGCCTTTCGGAACCGCAGGCTCCAAATCGACTTCTACGATCTTCTGTATCGTATTTTCCCTCACGTACTTCTTCATCATAACCTCCAACCAGGGCCGGATTTGAAAGTCCATCTAAAATACCAACAAAATTAAATTTTTTTATTGATATATTACCCAGGAGAAAAGATATTTTATTTTTGCTTCCTACAAATAAAGTGAAAATATTTACATTCTCAAAACAACTAGATGGAAGAAAAATATCCTTACTTTTGTCCATCGCAACAGATATCAGGTATATCTAAACAGGTATCAGATATTTCGCAACAGATATCATATATTATGTTGCGTCAGATATCAGATATATGGCAACAGATATCAGGTATATCGCAACAGATATCAGGTATATCTAAACAGGTATCAGATATTTCGCAACAGATATCATATATGTTTCGTCAGATATCAGATATATGGCAACAGATATATGGCAACAGATATCAGGTATATGGCAACAGATATCAGGTATATCGCAAAAGATATCAGGTATATCGCAAAAGATATCAGGTATATCGCAACAGATATCAGGTATATCGCAACAGATATCAGGTATATCGCAACAGATATCAGGTATATCTAAACAGGTATCAGATATTTCGCAACAGATATCATATATTATGTTGCGTCAGATATCAGATATATGGCAACAGATATCAGGTATATCGCAACAGATATCAGGTATATCTAAACAGGTATCAGATATTTCGCAACAGATATCATATATTTCGTCAGATATCAGATATATGGCAACAGATATATATGGCAACAGATATCAGGTATATGGCAACAGATATCAGGTATATCGCAAAAGATATCAGGTATATCGCAAAAGATATCAGGTATATCGCAACAGATATCAGGTATATCGCAACAGATATCAGGTATATCGCAACAGATATCAGGTATATCTAAACAGGTATCAGATATTTCGCAACAGATATCATATATGTTTCGTCAGATATCAGATATATGGCAACAGATATATATGGCAACAGATATCAGGTATATGGCAACAGATATCAGGTATATCGCAAAAGATATCAGGTATATCGCAACAGATATCAGGTATATCGCAACAGATATCAGGTATATCGCGACAGATATCAGGTATATCGCGACAGATATCAGGTATATCGCGACAGATATCAGGTATATCGCAACAGATATCAGGTATATCGCAACAGATATCAGGTATATCGCAACAGATATCAGGTATATCGCAACAGATATCAGGTATATCGCAACAGATATCAGGTATATCGCAACAGATATCAGTTATATCTAAATAGGTATAAGATATTTCGCAACAGATATCAGATTTGTTGCGTCAGATATCAGATATATGGCAACAGATATCAGATATGTCGCAACAGATATCAGATATATGGCAACAGATAGCAAATATATCGCAACATATATCAGGTATATCGCAACAGATATCAGGTATATCGCAACAGATATCAGGTATATCGCGACAGATATAAGGTATATCGCAACAGATATCAGGTATATCGCAACAGATATCAGGTATATCGCAACAGATATCAGGTATATCGCAACAGATATCAGGTATATCGCAGCAGATATCAGTTATATCTAAATAGGTATAAGATATTTCGCAACAGATATCAGACTGGTTGCGAAATAGGTATAAGATATTTCGCAACAGATATCAGATTTGTTGCGTCAGATATCAGATATATGACAACAGATATCAGATATGTCGCAACAGATATCAGATATATGGCAACAGATATCAAATATATCGCAACATATATCAGGTATATCGCAACAGATATCAGATATTTCGCAACAGATATCAGATTTGTTGCGTCAGATATCAGATTTGTTGCGTCAGATATCAGATACATGGCAACAGATATCAGATATGTCGCAACAGATATCAGATTTGTTGCAAAATAGGTATAAGATATTTCGCAACAGATATCAGATTTGTTGCGTCAGATATCAGATATATGGCAACAGATATCAGATATGTCGCAACAGATATCAGATATATGGCAACAGATATCAAATATATCGCAACATATATCAGGTATATCGCAACAGATATCAGATATTTCGCAACAGATATCAGATTTGTTGCGTCAGATATCAGATTTGTTGCGTCAGATATCAGATACATGGCAACAGATATCAGATATGTCGCAACAGATATCAGATATGTCGCATCAGGTATCAGGTATATCGCAACCGATATCTAGTATATGGCGACAGATATCAGATTTATGGCGACAGATATCAGGTATATGGCGACAGATATCAGGTATATGGCGACAGATATCAGATTTATGGCGACAGATATCAGATGGCAACAGATATATATGGCAACAGATATCAGATATATGGCAACAGATATCAGATATATGGCAACAGATATCAGATATATGGCAACAGATATCAGATATATGGCAACAGATATCAGATATATGGCAACAGATATCAGATATATGGCAACAGATATCAGATATATGGCAACAGATATCAGATATATGGCAACAGATATCAAATATATGGCAACAGATATCAGTTGACAGATGTCAGATATGTAGCTACAGATATCAGATATATCAAAATTAATTTTGTTATTTTATATTTATTATGTCCAGGAGAAAAAATAATTTGTTATTGTTGCCTACAAAAAATTAAAATTTTTTACCTTTTCAAAAAATTAGCTGGAGGAAAAATATCCTTACTTTTGTTCTGTAAAACAAAGAGAGTATAAAACTTAATTGATTTTTTCATTTTTATTCATTCAAGAACGACCTTTTGATTACATAAAATGGCCAGGTTAGAAGTTTTTTTCCACTTTGATAACGAAAATTACAATTAAGTTTTTATCAAAATTAGTTTGCTTACGACAAACGTTATAAATTAAAATAAACTCTTCTCTATATTAAAATATTACTGACGTAGAGAGTAAAACAAAACTTAAAAAGTCACTTGCCATTTTTGTGAAATTTAATAAAAGCTCTCGACATTTTCTGGATTAAAAGGAAAATCACGTGAAAATTTGGTGAAAATCCGATGAAAATTGCAGCCTTTTTCCTCTGAAGACTCTTTTCCAGGGACTGCCATGGAGGGTGTTACAATAACTTCTCTTTGATCTAATTGACGATATTTAACAATCATTTTCAACTTATAAACGTGTGAACGGGAGTTTTTTATATTTCAAGAGCTCGTTTCCTAATTATAGAGCAAAACTTCAATTTTGAACAATTATTATTGTCAAATACAATTTTTTTATATATAAAATGGTCAAATATGTAGTTTAGAAACATTTTATAAACATAAAAGTCAATGGGCGTTGAGATAAGAAGACAATTTTGTGCCCTAAAAGTCTTTATTTTACGATTTTTAGGAGCATCCGAGTTCCGGGGTCTTTTAATCTTCCTTTTTTTGTCTTCTTTCCTCCTTAATGTCGGATTGTAATTGAGAGCCCCCACCTTAATTGCAAAAAAAGAAAGAAAATTTTTTTTCTTTGGACGTATAATTATGGGCCAGACTTTACTTCTCAACTTTTTACGAATTGAAACTTTTCTGCCTAATTGTCTTAAATTTTATTCCTAGTATGCCTACTTCCGAAATATTTAGTTTATTTGGAATATTGAGATAAAGGAGTTTTCCTGGAAACTAAGGAAAAGTACTAGTTTGAAGAGCTTCCTGAGAAATAATGATATAGGAGGGGGAAGTATCACGGAGGGGGAAGTATAAGGGAGGGGAAGTAAAACGGAGGGGGAAGTAAAACGGAGGGGGAAGTATAAGGGAGGGGAAGTAAAACGGAGGGGGAAGTAAAACGGAGGGGGAAGTATAAGGGAGGGGAAGTATAAGGGAGGGGAAGTATAAGGGAGGGGAAGTATAAGGGAGGGGAAGTAAAACGGAGGGCGAAGTATAAGGGAGGGGAAGTAAAACGGAGGGCGAAGTATAAGGGAGGGGAAGTAAAACGGAGGGGAAGTATAACAAACGCGAAAACTAAAAAAGAGGGGGAAGTTTTTTCAAAAAATTTTCTAAGTTTTTTTAAAATTTGCCTTTTTTTCAAAAAATTTTCTAAGCTTTTTTTTCGAAAATTTGTGTAAGTATCCAGGTAGATGATGGGATTTTTGCCCAAGGGAGGGCCCTCTCATAAGGCGTGGAAGTATGAAATTTCTCCCGACTAATATAATTTAATGGAAAAAAATGATAATTTTTTTGCACTAAAAATTCGTAAAAAATATAAGGAGTAATTGGTGAAAATTTGGTGAAAATCGGACCAATGCAACGGTTCGGCCGCAGCAAATTTTTTAAAATTTCAAACAGCCATATCTCCGCCATTTTTTTCAAAAACTTAGAAAATTTTTCAGAAAAAAAGCGCAAATTTAAAACAGAAAATAAAATTTAGAAAATTATTGAAAAAAACTCGGTAAATTTTTCGAAAAAAAAAAAAAACTTTGAGCAAAAAAAAACTTCTCGCTCCGTTATACTTCCTTTCCGTATACTTCCCCCTCCAATATATTAGGTGTACAAAATGAAACTCAGCCACAGGGTAAATTTGAATTTTGTAGATTTTAGCCGAGTTTCATTTTGTACACCTAGTAGTTCATTTTTTCAAAATTTTAAACATTTTAGGCGTTAAAGTCCATCAAAAGTTGACCTTCTCCGTGTAAGAAGGTTATTGAAGTATAACCATTAATAAGGTTAATTTTTAAAGGCTCGTAAATCGTAAACCGTTACAGATATTGAAAAAATGCACTAAATAAAATCTGTTGGAAATTTAATTCTCTTTAATTGTTATTCTATTCATTTTTTCTCTAGGACGCACTGTTTTCAAGATAAATTTATTTTTAAAAAAATATTTTCCGAAAATGGTGCATCCTAGAAAAAAATAATTAAGTACAAATTTATAGAAAATTAAATTTCCTACAATTTTATTTATTAGGTGTACAAAATGAAACACAGCCAGGGTAAATTTGAATTTTTTAGATTTTAGCCGAGTTTCATTTTGTACACCTAATACTTCCCCTCCCTTATACTTCCCACTCCTATATTCTTTACGTCTCTTTAAGGAAGTTTTCGTTGGAAGCTCTTCAAACTAGTACTCAAAAATTGATATTTCGCATTTCTCTTTTGTCATTTATATTTTATATTTTATTGGTTATTTTAAAAAAATTTTTATGTGCATAACAATAACGAAAAAGTTGATGAATGAGTTTTTCATTACAGTTTGTCAGGTTTGACATGTATGAGTATTTGAGTGATTTCACGGTTTAGAGAGAACCTTTAACATAAAAACATCAATAACGCTTTTATATTTTAAGCTTGTATTTCATGTCACAGTTTTCGCGTCAAATGAGAACTGATGCGTTAACTCTTTGCCTTCCTCGCGCTTTTCCATTTTCCGAGTAGCCGGGGAGGTTGGAGGAATTAAAGCAGTAATTTTCATCCCTTTCTGTATGGGGCCTACGCTGAAAATATATCCGCTCTGTTGCCCCCAATTATCGGTCTTTAATGTTACCTCCCCCTCCTCTTTGTTTATTCAATGAGATGCTAAATCTCTCCATAGTTTGTCCCTTGTAAACGACTTTAAATAAATTTTAATTTAACAAAACCCTATAAATAAAGTAGAAAAAAAGTGGGGGTAATTGGGTTAGTGGTCGTTTGTCTTTTTGGGGTTATCGTGTCGCATCCGACTAAAAAAAAAGGGGAAAAGTCGACTTTATTGTAGGCTGGATGATTTCTTTCATTCTTTTCAGATATATTTGACAGAAAGGAGGGCTCGGTGCCAATAGGCTTTCACTTTAACCATCCAACCCCTTTTTTTCCCTGGACAAATTAAGAAAAGTGAGAGGTTTTCTTTCAACCATTTTTCAACTTAAGAATTCTCCAAGTGTCTAAAAAAGAGATCTTTAAATGAACGCCTTAAACCCAGAAAAAAAAAGGGAAAAAATGTCAGAAGGAATCTCAACATGATGAAGCCTTCAACTTTTTTTTACTTGACTTCAGATTTAAGTATGCACCTTCTTTCTACAAATTTTTTAAACAAAAATACGAATCTAATAAAAATATGCTGGGAATAGAAGTTTTCCATGGAAAAGTCTTCCATGGCATCTAGGAATAGAGTCTTTTGAATTAAAGAGTCCTTCAAATTCATGGAAAAGAGTCTTCCTTTAAATTCAGGAGATGGTTTAGAATTAGTGGAAAGAAGAGTTCCTTTTATTAAGAAAAAAAGAAGTTTTCATTAAAACCCGAGAAAAGGAATCATTTTTAAAATCCTAAGAATTTTTTTTTCCGGGCAGTTGGAGTCTTTCTTAGAAATACTGGAAAAGGAGTCTTCTTTGGTATGAAAAGGACTTTTCTTGAGAATCTCGCAAAAGTAGTTCGCTCGGTAATCGGATATCGCCAAAGATATCAGATATATCACCAAGATATCAGATATGTCGCAACAGATATCAGATATGTCGCAACAGATATCAGATATGTCGCAACAGATATCAGATATGTCGCCATAGATATCAGATATGTCGCCATAGATATCAGATATGTCGATACAGATATCAGATATGTCGATATAGATATCAGATATGTCGATACAGATATCAGATATGTCGATACATATATCAGATATCGCCAAAGATATCGGATATATCGCCAAAGATATCGGATATGTCTATACAGATATCAGATATGTCGCAACAGATATCAGACATGTCGATACAGATATCAGATATGTCGATACAGATATCAGATATGTCGATACAGATATCAGATATATCGCCAAAGATATCAGATATATCGCCAAAGATATCGGATATATCGCCAAAGATATCGGATATGTCTATACAGATATCAGATACGTCGATACAGATATCAGATATGTCGATACAGATATCAGATATGTCGATACAGATATCAGATATATCGCAAATGATATCAGATATGTTGCAAAAGATATCAGATATGTCGCAAAGATATCAGATATTTAGCAACATATATCAGATATTTAGCAACATATCAGATATTTAGCAACAGATATCAGATATGTCGATACAGATATCAGATATGTCGATACAGATATCAGATATATCGCCAAAGATATCAGATATATCGCCAAAGATATCGGATATATCGCCAAAGATATCGGATATGTCTATACAGATATCAGATACGTCGATACAGATATCAGATATGTCGATACAGATATCAGAAATGTCGCAACAGATATCAGATATGTCGATACAGATATCAGATATGTCGATACAGATATCAGATATATCGCCATAGATATCGGATATATCGCCAAAGATATCGGATATATCGCCAAACATATCGGATATATCGCAAAGATATCGGATATATCGCAACAGATGTCAGATGTGTTGCAACAGATATCAGATATGTCGCTACAGATATCAGATATATCCAAAAGATATCAGATTATATCGATACAGATATAGATATATCGATACAGACATCAGATTTATCGCAACAGATATACTGCTACAGATACATATCGTCGCGTTAGTTCTAACACCGGCTATCTCATTTTTCCTAAGTTTTTTGGAGGGTAAAATACTGATTAATTTCTCATTGGAATCAATGCATCACCTGTTGGCAAAATCGTTAACTACACGTTTTCTGTTGGTAATACTGGGTTTAACTACCAACCGAATTCGAATCTCCACAAAATTTACCATCAGAAACAATGCCCAACTAAAAATTGATAGAAAATGCCGGTGTTAGAACTAACGCGACGAAATGTTATTTTTAGATAAGAATTTTTTCCTTTAATTAAAAAAATAAAAACACCGGAGGAGAATTTATTGAAATTTTGTCGAAGAAAAGAAAACTGCTAACGGAGTTAATTACGAGAGGAGAGGTTCTTAAAGAAAGATTAATTACTTTTTCCTCTTCTCGATCTTTTTCCCTTTAAAGAAAACACTTAAAAACGATCTTTTAACTGAATATCATAAATTTGCGTTTTTTTCGTACAGTTGACGTCCTGAAGAAATTAGATTAATCGCTATTTAAACGCTTATGCAAAATAGAAAAGAATTTTTTCAAAAACCGCATTTTAATACATCATTTTCATACTTTAAGGACTTTTATATATACACGGTATCACACGTCTGGGAGAACGTTAAAAAGTGGTTTTATGAAAAACCATAAAAACCATTTTATGGTTTTATTAGGTGTACAAAATGAAACTCGGCTAAAATCTACAAAATTCAAATTTACCCTGTGGCTGAGTTTCATTTTGTACACCTAATAAATAAAATTTTAGGAAATTTAATTCTCTATAAATTTGTACTTAATTATTTTTTTCTAGGATGGACCATTTTCGGAAAATAATTTTTTTTAAAAATAAATTTATCTCGAAAACAGTGCGTCCTAGAGAAAAAATGAATAGAATAAAATTAAAGAGAATTAAATTTCCAACAGGTTTTATTTAGTGCATTTTTTCAATATCTGTAACGGTTTAAAATTTACAAGCCTTTAAAAATTAACCTTCTTAATGGTTATACTTCAATAACCTTCTTACACGGAGAAGGTCAACTTTTGATGGACTTTAACGCCTAAAATTTACCCTGGGGCTGAGTTTCATTTTGTACACCTAATAAAATATGGTGTAGTTTAAAATGCGTTTGGATATACAGAGTGCCCCCAACAGAACCTAAATTTGTTATTTCAAATGAGAACCCCTATTTTTTTATTTCAGATTCGTAATCTACGCTAAATTTCAAATTAATTTGACTACTCATATGACCATTTTGACAACTTTAAAAAATGTCAAATTTTAGCGTTTTCAGCGCTAAAATCCGAAAAGTCTCATTTTTTCGACTTCCATAAAAAATGAAGGTTCTCGTTTGAAATAACGCAGTTCTGTTGGTGACACTCTGTATATCCGAACGCATTTTAAACTACACCATCAAATTCTTTAAATTAAGGGAGGTTTACATTTAACTTTTTTTTCGTAAAATCACTGTTTAACGCAGTGCCATCTGGACACCCTGTATAAAAAATGTTATTTTTGAGGGTAAATCGATACATTTAATTGAGAAAAGTAAAAAAGACAGGGAGGATTTAAATGAGATTTTCTATTAAATAGACCTTGGCGCCCTTTTAAAAAAGGTAATCAGTGTGAACGAATTGTGTGAGCGGTTCACTTCCATCCTTCTCTGACGCTGATAGCCCTCGGCGCCCCCGGTGAGCTAACATTATTATAGACACTAAAACCGCCTAACCCTCAACATACAACCTGTTCGCGCCGGCAGATTTTCCACTCATTTAACGCTCCAACGGTTATTTCGGACAAGCTTGATTATTGTCGTATAAACGAGGTAAATAGGACAGTGGTTTTTAAAAATCGGATTAACTGCAGGAATTTTAAGATGAACAAAGACTGGCTTGAGACTGTCTTCAAAAGGTACGATCGTGACCGAAGCGTCGGCAAACTTGTGAGCGTCGAATGCGAACGTGCAGCGCCGAAAGGGGCCAATTACTGCAGCCTTATACTTCGTGCTAAGTTCAAGCTTATTCTTCAGTCAGGCCGAGAAACGACAAAATCTGCCATTATTAAGAAAGTCATCGAAGCGGAAGAACAAGTCCAACTTCTAGCCGAATACGCAGTCTTTAAAGTCGAAACAAAGGTAGGAAATATTTGGGGCTAACTAAGGGGATTAGAAGGATAGCTCCAACGTCGCGTTCCGCCCTTCCAAGCAAAACCGGACCGAAAGCGCAAAAAAGTACGAACGGTACCAAGTGTATGTTTACTAAACGTCACGATTTGCGTTTTTCGGGTATCAGGATCTCAACACCCAGTATACCGATCGACTTCAAATTTGTACAGGTCTTCTTTGATTCGATAAGAGTAAATTCAAAAAATTTCAGGTAGATGAGTATACAGGGTGCTGAGATATACAAATCTGAAAACCTGGTTTTTCGCCTACTTCTTCTTCTTCTTGTTTTTCTCCTTCTTCTTCTTGTTTTTCTCCTTATTCAGTTAATCAGGGCTACAGGCTCCTAGGGCACCGATCGACTTGAAATTTTGCGCAGGCCTTTTCCCATTCCATATAAGTAAATTCTGAAAATTTCAAGTCGATCGCTATACAGGGTACCGAAATATAACACTTCAAAAACCCGGTGTTTTCGCCGTAACCGTCTTCTTCTTATAGCCAAGGTTATAGCCTCTCTTAGTGCACCGATTGTCTTGAAATTTTGCACAGAGCTTCCTCTCAATTTAAGCCAGTGTCCTTTGAAAAATAAAATCCATTATCTAAGGGGATATGAGGGTTTTAAGTTGGTTGCTTTGTACATATTTCGTTGTGAGCACGGTTTTCGGTTTTTCCTTCTATCTTGGAAACCGTCGCTCGAAACGAAAAAATGTCTTAAGTAAAAGTTGTAGCTACGGAAATTTCCTACATAATAATCTTTTGGTTTTTTCGGTCAGAGCAATATTTTAGGAGATATGAAGGTTTTAAGTTTCAGACAGGCTCTGTAGGTTTATTAGTTTTAACCTCATACTCCTTAATGTTGCTCTTACGAAAATAATAAATGAAGAAATTTTTGTAGGAAGTCTTTGTACCTACAACTTTTACTTAGGACATTTTTTCGTTTTGAGCGACGGTTTCCGAGATAGAAGGGAAAAACCGAAAACCGTTGCTCACAACGAAATTTGCAAAGCAACTCACTGAGGAACCCTCATATCTCCTTAAGTATTGCTCTGACAAAAAAAACCAATTTGGTCGTTTTTGTAGAAAGTTTTCGTAGCTACGACTTTTACTTAGGACGTTTTTTCGTTTTGAGCGACGGTTCCGAGATAGAAGGGAAAAACCGAAAACCGTTGTTAACAACGAAAAATTTGCAAAGCAACTCACTTGAAAACCATCCTACCTCCTTAAATAAAAAAAAAAGTTAGGAACAAAAAACTGAAATATGGTAATTTTCCCAACTTTGACAGACACATAGACAAGGGTAGAAAATTAACAGAATACTGAAACTAGGGTTGATTCGACAAGGCCTTCCTTCCGATATTTCATCCGATACGATATTTTTCAAAAATATCGGATAAACCGATATATCGAAAGGAAAATATCGGATGAAACGATATATCGAAGGAAAATATCGGATGAACCCATGTATCGGATGAACCGATTTATCGAAAGGAAAATATCGGATGAACTGATATATCGGAAGGAAAATATCGGATGAACCGATATATCGGAAGGAGAATATCGGATGAACCGATATATCGGAAGGAAAATATTGGATGAACCGATATATCGGAAGGAAATATCGGATGAACCCATATATCGGATGGAAAATATCGGATGAACCCATATATCGGAAGGAAATATCGGATGAACCGATATATCGGAAGGAAAATATTGGATGAACCCATATCGGAAGGAAAATATCGAATGAACCGAATATCGGATTAACCGATATATGGGAAGGAAAATATCGGATGAACCGATATATCGGAAGGAAAATATCTTATGAACCGATATATCGGAAGGAAAATATCGAATGAACCGAAATATCGGATGAACCCATATATCGGAAGGAAAATATCGGATAAACCGATTTATCGGAAGGAAAATATCGGATGAACCGATATGTCGGAAGGAAAATATCGGATGAACCGATATATCGGAAGGAAAATATCGGATGAACCGATATATCGGAAGGAAAATATCAGATGAACCGATTTATCGGAAGGAAAATATCGCAAATATCGGAAGGAGAATATCGCAATATTTCTGAAATATTGTAAATATTTGCGATATATCGCATCGGATGTTAATTTAGTTCTGTTATCCGTGTGTTGCCCCATTTTTCTTTCTGATTCATATCGTTAAAATGTCACGATATATCGGTAAGGAATATCGTACCTATCGGATAAAATATCGTAATGAAAATATCGGATGAGCCGATATATCGGAAGGAAAATATCGGATGAGCCTATATATCAGAAGGAAAATGTCAGATGAACCGATATATCGGAAGGAAAATATCGGTATAAATATCGCAAATATTGGAAGGAAAATATCGATATTCCGATATACTGAAACAAGAATTTCGCGACGCCGCCAAGGGGAGTATTGAAAACGGGAGTACGAGCGCTTTACTTCCTTTTTCTCCAATGGGAACATCCTTTTTCTGTATTCCAAGGGAGGAAAATGTGTTTTTTTTCCTAAAGGCGAAAATTGAAGTTTTAAAAAATCGATCTTGTATTTTTAAAAATATAATATGGATGTACTGAGTTTTAAAAGTTAAAATCATCCTGGGAAGAGAAAATTTGATGATTTAGTTCCCTTGGGATTAACCAGCAGCTCAACAAACGACCCTCTTTCCAATATTCATAAATAGAAGCCAAGATATAACGTGACCCTCTTCTGAATTTTAATGAAATGAAAACCCTCTTTCCATGATGTCATTGTCTTTTAGGATTCTAAAAAAAAAGGGAAAATATTAATTTTTATTTAATTTAGCTTTTACGGAGATTCTACCCCATATGGAAACGTTGATGGAAGAATATCAGGATAGAGATGAAAAACTCTGGCCGGAACTGATCGGCTACAACCCCTACGACACAATTATATTGGAGGATCTGAACGTGAGTAGAATGGAGAGAGAAAAAGTTTTATAACCATAAACGGAACGACCTCCTCGTATTTTCCATTTTAGTTTTCTCTCTGGTAGTTTTATTCACTTTTAATGCTTTCCAGGAAAGAAATTATCATGTGATCGAACGTCGAAAATGTCTGGATTTGAAGCATGCACTTCTCGTTTTGAAAAGCTTAGGGAGGTTCCATGGGATGTCGAAGATACTTTTGAACCGTGGGATGCTTTCCGATGACGATTTAAAGCCGATGTATTTAGCATCGGATTCACCTTATACGAAAAGAATCATCGAAGGCGGTCTAGCGCGACTTTCTCAAATTATGATTTCTTCCTGGCCTCCGGAGTGGTAAGCGTGTACTTTAATACCAACCCCGTTTTAAGACTTTACGATAAAACGTAAGTGCAGGAAGGAAATCGCCGACAGGATAGCCAACGATGTTGAGAGTGCGTGCGCACGAGTCAAGCAACTTGCGAAAATCGACGAAGAAACCTTTCTCGTTTTAAACCACGGTGACTGTTGGATCTGTAATTTGATGTTCAAAAACAGCCCAATCGACGAAAATGAACCTATTTCTATGAGGTAAATATGAGGCGCTCCGGGTACGAAGGGCGAACTCAACAAAACGTAGCTTCGATTTTAAAGTTTTATGTTACGGGCGAACTCAACAGAAAAGTCATGCCCTGATGGGAAAAGGAGTGGGGTTGTGGACTAGGATGTGGAGTTCGCCCTTCGTCTCTAGCGGGTGCTCGGATATCGCAGTTAGAGCTTTGCCCCATATCGGTTTTTACGTATTTAAAGGGGAAAAAAGGGCGAACTCAACATAAAATTATATGGGTGTATTCACCAAGAGGTCTAGAATCTGAAAATGAAAAAAAAAAAAAAAAAAAAATTGTCCTATGTTGAGTTCGCCCTTCGTACCCGGACCGCCTTATACAGGGTGTCCGGAAACACATGGCAAGCGTCTGGGAGAGCGTTAAAAAGTGGTTTTACGAAAAAAGTTAAATGTAAACCCCCCTTAATTTAAATCAAAGAATTTGATGGTGTAGTTTAAAATCCCGATATACAGGGTGTCCCAGACACAACCTAACTTCGTTATTTCAAATGAGAACCCCTTTTTTTATTTCAGATTCGTAATACGCAAAATTTCAAGTAGATTTGAGTACTCATATGACGGTTTTGGACAACTTTTAAAAAATGTCAAAATTTAGCGTTTTTTTTGCGCTAAAATCCGTTAAAATTGACCTAGGAGACTCGTTTTTTTTTTAATTCCACTTATTTTTCCCGAAGAATCCAACTGTCTCAAATTTGAGCATCTTCGCATTCTGCATCACGAGATTTCGTCGCTAATGGCCTTTTTTTCTTAAAACCACTTTTTAACGCTCTCCCAGACGCTTGCCATGTGTTTCCGGACACCCTGTATCTAGCATACCTATTTCCCCCTACAAGGATTGAAGCCTGGGGGTTGGTAGTTGCGCCCCAATTAACAGATGACTGATGTTTTCTTGAAGGTTTATAGATTTCCAAATGAGCCATTATAACTCTTACGGTTGGGACCTCGTCTACTTCATATACAGCAGTATCAGAGCGGAGGATCGACGCCGGAATTACGATAAGCTAATAGAAGTTTACCACCACTCGTTATCGACCACACTTGAATATTACGGTTTCGCTCATGAGATTCCGACCTTTGAAGACATCAAGAAGGAAATCGATCGTCTCGACTATTTGGCTTTTGTGGTCATCTCGACAGTTTACCCGGTCGTCTCCGCTGACGCGAATCTCCCTCTGGACATGGACAAAATGAACGATCCCGATTTCTCCCTCGCATACACCCCGAAATATACGAAGCCGATAAATTTAAAGAAGCCGTAGGAGAAGATATCAAACAATTCTTTGAAAAAGCAATCATTTGATTTACCTATGGAGAATCAAAAACTGAAAAAAAAAAAATTCTTGCTATAATACATAAATAATTTTAAAAAAAATTTACGAATCAGTTTTATCAACTAATAACCAATAATGGAGGAAGAATGACTGTGATAACGGGTATCTCACGACGCGTTTCGGCTTAATAAGCCTCGTCAGGTGAGCTATTCCCTCTATCACAATCATTCTCTCGGAGATTCACAGTGGGTTCACAGTGAAAGAAGAATGATTGTGATAGAGGAATAGCTCACCTGAAGAGGCTTTTTAAGCCGAAACGCGTCGTGAGATACCCGTTATCACAGTCATTCTTCCTCCATTATTGGTTATTAGCTGAAAATCAAGCTCCTTGCGGAATACATACGCAATAAAAATTAGAATATCAATCAGTTTTTAGTTATTCACAATCCAAAAATGCCGAAATATTCGACCTTCAAATAAAAAAGCGACAGATTGACGAAATAGATGTCGTAAAATTTTAAGGCCCTTCTAGCTTCTCTTTTATTAGTCCTAAAAATGATCCGATTTTCATTTTGAAAATTGATTTCTTCATATTTTGGGAAAGAAAAACCTTTTATTGTGATACCCTCCACGATTGGATTTTGGTGAAGGGTCTTCCAGACCCCGGAGGGTCAAATCTAATATTGATCTTTAGTGTTGATTATTAGCAGGGAGAAATTTCATACTTCCACGCCTTACGAGAGGGACCTCTCTCGGGTAAAGATCCCATTATTTCTACCTTGACACTTAAAAAATTTCTCAGAAAAAAAAGCGCTTTAAAAACGAAAATTCGGAAATTAAAAAAAAAGTTGGAGAAAATTGGTTTACCATTTACGATTTACAAGCCTTTAAAAATTAACCTTCTTAATGAAATAACCTTCTTACACGGAGAAGGTCAACTTTTGATGGACTTTAACGCCTAAAATGTTCAAAATTTTGAAAAAATGAACTACTCGGTGTACAAAATGAAACTCGACTAAAATCTACAAAATTCAAATTTACCCTGTGGCTGAGTTCATTTTGTACACCTAATAAAAAGAAAACTCGGAAAACTTAAAAAAAAAAAAACTTGGAGAAAATTGTTCGAAAAAAAAAAATTAGAAAATCGTTTGAAAAGAAAAAAAAACTTGAAAAATTTTTCCCCCTCCGTCAACTTCCTCCTCCGTTATACTTCCCCTCCTTGTACTCCCCTCCGTTATACCCCCTCCATTATACTTCCCCTTCTTTATACTTCCCCCTCCGTTATCTTCCCCCTCCGTTATACTTCCCCTCCGTTATACTTCCCCTCCGTTATACTTCTCCCTCCATATACTTCCCCTCCGTTTATATTTCCCCCTCCGTTATACTTTCCCCTCCGTTATACTCCCCCCTCCATTATACTTCCCCTCTTTAATACTTCCCCCTCCATTATACTTCGACTATTTAATACTTCCCCCCTTTATACTTCCCCCTCCATTATACTTCCCTATTTCATACTTCCCCTCTTTAATACTTACCCCTCCATTATACTTCCCCCTCCATTATACTTCCCCTCTTTAATACTTCCTCCTCCTATATTTTACATCTCTTAAAGAAAGTTTTCGTTGGAACCTCTTCAAACTTGTACTTTTTGTTAAAAATTCTAGCTTCTCTTTTCTTGGTCTTATAAATGAAACGATTTTCATTTTGAAAATTGATTTCTTCATATATTGGGAAAGAAAAGCTTGCTACAAGGCCCTTTTTCAGCTTCCATTTAAGAAAGTGGATATCCTCCACCAATTTTTTAAATTAAAAATTAAAATATTTTTTATACTTCAGCTATTCTAAAGATCAAAGAGGTCATCATTTTTCAAAATAAGAATTCATCCAAAATCGGCTTCCAAAAAAACTTTTGGTGGAGGTTTTGACATGATGAGACATGAAACGCAGGAGAGTCATGCGGGTTTGTATAACTAATTTAATTTTCCATCAATACTTCTTTTTTCCTTTTTTCTTCTTTCTTTCAAGCAATCAATGCCTACTCGTGGTTCAGGTTCCCGGTGAAGAACATGAGATGTCACCGTCCTGATTGTGTCTATTGTCCCTCATTTCGTTTTCTCTCTTTTTTTCTCTCTTTTATTGAAAAAATCGATTTTTTGTTTTTGTTTAACGGAAAACTTTAAATTATTTAAATGAAGTTTAGCTCAAGATATAGAGGAACGCCAGTTGTTACATACGTCTTTCCAGATGTCTCGCATGACCTCAATATCTCAAAGTTACCCATAATATTGAGACTTTAATTATTATAAATCTTCCACGCTTTTAAACCAAAAACGGATTTACAGTTATCGTAAACAGAATTTTAATTAATTTCGCCTTTTGAGGGTCAGGGGAAAAAAAAAGTCAAGTTTTTAGGGTTATAAACGTTGATGTAGGGCCTTTTCGTATATGTTTTGCTTTGAAAGTTGGGGGGATTGACTGGTTTTTACTCGCATTTTCATCCATTAGGGAAAAGCGTCCTCCCATTATTCCCTCTATCAATCTTTTACCGAAGTCATTTCGTTTCCCCGAAGAGTTTCGATTTGGAAGGGTAGAAAAAAAAGCAATAAAAATATTTAATTTACGATCAGAAAAAAAGTGCTGTTTAAGCGGTTATCAAATTTATATTAAAAAAAATCATTTTTAACAACTTTCAAAAATCAATTATACCCTTAGGAAGATAAACAATTCTTGTTTTTTTTTAATTCAAAAACTGTTGTTTTAGTTCTAGATATCCAATTAAAGGGAGGACAAAACAATTACGATTGTAAAAGGGAAAATGATCTGACCTCCAATTACTGGCTAATAAGTTGCGTTTGCATTTCCCCTGGCTAGGTTTCGCTAATCAGATATTAAACTTTTATCTCCAATCCGAAGGGCAAAATTGCCTATAAAAATGACAGAAAAGAAATGTTATTGTGACAGCCTCCATGAACGGTTTTTGGGAGATGGACTTGAGGAATCATCTAAAGTTTTGTTTAATGGGTAATTCTTAATGGTTACCTTCTTAATGGTTATACTTCAATAACCTTCTTACACGGAGAAGGTCAACTTTTGATGGACTTTAACCCCTAAAATGTTCAAAATTTTGAAAAAATGAACTACTAGGTGTACAAAATGAAACTCGGCTAAAATCTACAAAATTCAAATTTACCCTGTGGCTAAGTTTCATTTTGTACACCTAATAAATAAAAATTGTAGGAAATTTAATTCTCTATAAAGGCTCCCGAAGGGTTTGGGGGGCGATTTGGCCCCAGTGGAATTTCGGCCTGAAAATTTAGGAGCATCTAGTAGGTCTATAGAGAGGCCTACTGGTAAGTTTTGAAGGCCCTATGACGCCCGTACTGTCGGTGAGAGCGTTGAACGTGTAGCAAACCACGCGTTTCTTAACCATTCACGTTTTAATTTTTCCTGAAGAGCCAAATCGAAAATTCGACGGTCGCCCAACGCCAATACTTCAAAACCGTGTTGAGAACAACTCCTATTTTTTTGGTAGCTAGCAAAAAATTGATTATATTGATTTCATGCGATTTTCTGAGAAAATGCGCACGGAAAATTCAACATTTTCCATCAAAAACACCTGTTAAAAAAATCGCGCCACTTTTTAACCACTACTAAAACGTTCCTTTTTTTACTAGAAAAGCCCCCAATTTTTTTCATAATTTTAAAATTGGTGGTACGGTGTCGTTTTCAAAGAAAACCACGACGATTTTAATGGTTTTCACCATTTTTTGATCATGAACCAAATAAACAATAAGAAAGTTTCCCTCTGACTCTTAAAAAGTAAAAAATAAACATTTAATTTAAATAATATACTTATTTTTAAATAAACCTAAGCATAGGTATTATTTAAATTAAAAAAAATTAACTTATGTTGTACTCAATAGGTATTTCCCAACTACCTACTAACTTTGTTTTCATTGAGTATTTTTTTTCTATTTCAAAAACCTAGGACAATTACTATGTGGAACGTCTTAAAAAATAAAATTATTAATAAATAAAAAAAATAAAAACTATTAGTGTCAATGAAGATGTCTGCATCAAGGACAGTGATACAAACACCGGTAACTTTTTTGATTAAACTAAGAACAGAAAATTCATACGCTTTAATTGCATCAATACTTGGACTCGATAAGGAGCATCAATTATCAATTATCGAAAATACGTGTTACCTACTCGTTTCGGATTTTCCTCTGTTTCACAAAAGGATTTGATCGAATGTCGCCAGTCGCTAGAAAAATTCACAACATAGGCATCAACACGTTGGCCCTTATGACGGCACAGCAGTGTCATTTCGGGAAATCCGGTATTTCAGAAACTGTAACTTGTTTGAAAATTACCTTTTTCCGAGTCCAACCCCAACCTTCTTTTTCAACCAGCTCTGCCAACGTATTTGCAGCAGGTTGAGGACGTAGCATGCGACTAGTGATTTTTTTGAAGTTTTCGGCATCTTTTTTTTTGCCCGGAGAACGACTTCCTTTGATAGACGTTGTTGGCGCTTTTTTCGTGCCGAACATATGTGCCGCCAAAGATAAGGGCCAACGTTTTGCTGCCTATATTGTGAATCACTGTCCTTGATGCAGACTTCTACATTGACACTAATAGTTTTTATTTTTATTTATTTATTAATAATTTTATTTTTAAGACGTTCACATAATAATTGTCCTAAGTTTTTGAAATAGAAAAAAAAATACTCAATGAAAACAAAGTTAGTAGGTAGTTGGGAAATACCTATTGAGTACAACATAAGTTAATTTTTTTAATTTAAATAATACCTATGCTTAGGTTTATTTAAAAATAAGTATATTATTTAAATTAAATGTTTATTTTTTACTTTTTAAGAGTCAGAGGGAAACTTTCTTATTGTTTATTTGGTTCATGATCAAAAAAATGGTGAAAACCATTAAAATCGTCGTGGTTTTCTTTGAAAACGACACCGTACCACCAATTTTAAATTATGAAAAAAATTGGGGGCTTTTCTAGTAAAAAAGGAACGTTTTAGTAGTGGTTAAAAAGTGGCGCGATTTTTTTAACAGGTGTTTTTGATGGAAAATGTTGAATTTTCCGTGCGCATTTTCTCAGAAAATCGCATGAAATCAATATAATCAATTTTTTGCTAGCTACCAAAAAATAGGAGTTGTTCTCAACACGGTTTATGAAGTATTGGCGTTGGGCGACCGTCGAATTTTCGATTTGGCTCTTCAGGAAAAATTAAAACGTGAATGGTTAAGAAACGCGTGGTTTGCTACACGTTCAACGCTCTCACCGACAGTACGGGCGTCATAGGGCCTTCAAAACTTACCAGTAGGCCTCTCTATAGACCTACTAGATGCTCCTAAATTTTCAGGCCGAAATTCCACTGGGGCCAAATCGCCCCCCAAACCCTTCGGGAGCCTTTGCACTTAATTATTTTTTCTAGGATGCACCATTTTGGAAAATTTATTTTTTTAAAATAAATTTATCTTGAAAACGGTGCGTCCTAGAGAAAAATGAATAGAATAAAATAAAAGAAATTAAATTTCCAACAGATTTTAGTAAGTGCATTTTTTCAATATCTGTAACGGTTTACGATTTAAAGCCTTTAAAAAATTAACCTTCTTAATGGTTATACTTCAATAAACACGGAGAAGGTAACTTTTGATGGATTTTAACGCCTAAAATGTTTAAAATTTTGAAAAAATGAACTACTAGGTGTACAAAATGAAACTCGGCTAAAATCTACAAAATTCAAATTTCCCCTGTGGCTGAGTTTCATTTTGTACACCTAATAACTTCCTTAAAGAAGTTATTGTGATACCCTCGTCGGGTTTTTGGGGTCTCCAGACCCCGGAGGGTCAAATCGAATATTGATCTTTACCGATCCCAACTTTGTCTGTGGTTCCGGCCGGCCGTAACATTTTTTTCCGGAACACTTTACGGCCACAGTTTTCATCCGATTTTCACCAAATTTTCACCAAAATTTCTTTAGCCGGTGAAGAAGAATGTAACGAGGGCGATTTTTGAATTTCGAAAAAATGGCGGAGATATGGCTGTGTGAAATTTTAAAAAATCGCTACGGCCGAACCGTTAATCCGATTTTCACCAAATTTTCACCAATTACTCCTTATATTTTTTAAGAATTTTTGCTGTAAAAAAATTGCCACTTTTTAATTATTAATTTTTTTTTAGTAGGGAGAAATTTCGTACTTCTACGCTTTACGAGAGGCACATCCCTAGGCCAAAGAGCCCATTATTTCTACCTGACACTTAAAATTTTCGAAAAAAAGAACTTAAAAAATTATCAAAAAAAAAGGAAAACCCGGAAATTTTTCGAAAAAAAATTTTTTTTGACAAAAAAAACCTTCGAAAATTTGTCGGAAAAAAAGAAAAACCCGGAAAATTTTTTTTTTTTTGACGAAAAAAAACTTAGAAAATTTTTTAAGTTTTTTCGAAAAAAAAACTGAAAATTTTTGAAAAAAAAAACTTTGGAAATTCTCCCCAGAGGAACATTCCTCCCTTATACATCTCCTTCCGTTATACTTTCGTTCCCTTATACTTCCCCCTCTGTATACTTCCCCTCCCATATACTTCCCACTCCGTTATACTTTTCCCTACGTTTTACGTCCCCCTCAGTTATACTTCCCCCTCCTATATAGATACTTCTCTTTAAGGAAGTTTTCGTTGGAAGCTCATCAAACCAGTACTTTTTCCGGAACACTTTGCGGCCACAGTTTTCAACCAATTTCACCAAATTTCTAAAAATTGGAAAAAGGAAAACTGCGCTGGGGAAATGATCGTCCATGAAGTAACATTCATTCTCGACGACCACGAAAATTTCATTTTTCAAGACCCTCATGTTGGAAAGGAAATTCGAGATCTCAGCGAATAAATCCAATTTACTTCGCAAAACCATTTTTCCATCGTTTTTTATAAAAATACGATTGTAATTTTGTTGAAACTATTCAATAATTGCACATCATCATTTCTTTAAAAAAGGAGTTAAACGAAATATTTACGAGGGTTACCACATAAGTTTAAATTAACTCGTCTTACTTCCCATGTTACAATTCAGGCCTACACTCAACCATAAATCTGAAGCTCAAGTTGAAATTAACAAGGATTGTCGACTCGCCACCCTTTTTTTTTCTCCCACTCCCTTCGCCCTTTATCGAAAAGTTAAAAGTGCCAACACAATTTTCTAAAAAAGAAAATGTCACTGTTCAAAAATTAAAAGATCACTTGTTATCGCTCCATCATTTCTTACAGGCAACGTTCGAAAAGTTAGACGATTTTATAGAATCAAAAACAGAAAAAAAGTTCTAATCTTGAGCTGGACTTCCTCAAGTAGCAAAATTTAATGAATTCATCCCTACTTGAAAAAAAAATTATGCATCAAGGTAAAAAACTGGAAGCCTCCTTCCAGCCAGGGCACACGCAGCGGGCGAGAACACGACAAATTTCTTCCTACTATACTTTTCGAGAAAAATTTTTTTCTCATTAAATACAATGTTTTGTGAAAAATTTGGATTTACAGGCTTGAATGTTTTTTGTACACAACAGGAAAATAGAGGGATCACTGTGTTTTGTTTTTCAAAGAGCTGTAGGGATTAAACTGTACAAATTAAAATTTTTTCGCTTTAGGATTCTCAAAGGATATTGTCCCACCTTTCCAACGGTACCTGTAAAAGTAAAATGTATCAAATATTAAGGGAGATACGTTAGTTTAAAATCGATGAGAATTTTTCACTTAGAAATGGAAGAGTTTTTCAGACGTCGAAGAGGAAAAATGATTTGTGATCTTTACCGATCATGAGGTCGTCTGTCGTGCCGGCCGTCCGTCACATTTTTCCGGAACAAATTTACGGCCGCAAATCCGATTCTCACCGAATTATATTTCACTCCCGATATTATCATCTTATAAAAGGGATTACGACGAAACTATTTATCGGATTTTCTTATATTAGGTGTACAAAATGAAACTCAGCCGGTAAATTTGAATTTTGTAGATTTTAGCCGAGTTTCGTTTTGTACACCTAGTAGTTCATTTTTTCAAAATTTTAAACATTTTAGGCGTTAAAGTCCATCAAAAGTTGACCTTCTCGTGTAAGAAGGTTATTGAAGTAAACCATTAAGAAGGTTAATTTTTAAAGGCTTGTAAATCGTAAACCGTACAGATATTGAAAAAATGCACAAATAAAATCTGTTGGAAATTTTATTCTCTTTAATTTTTATTCTATTCATTTTTTCTCTAGGACGCACTGTTTTCAAGATAAATTTATTTAAAAAAAAATTATTTTCCGAAAATAGTGCATCCTAGAAAAAAATAATTAAGTACAAATTTATAGAGAATTAAATTTCCTACAATTTTTATTTATTAGGTGTACAAAATGAAACTCAGCCACAGGTAAATTTGAATTTTGTAGATTTTAGCCGAGTTTCATTTTGTACACCTAATACAATAAGTTTTTGGAAATAGCTAGTCAAAACCTACAAAATGACTACTGTATTTTTTGGAAAAAATGTTTTAGTCGAAAAGTAAGTTTTCCATTTCCCAAAGGAAAACTTTTTCGGAAAAACTGCTCCCAAGACCGTAGAGATTTCCGAAATAACGAGAAAAGCTTTTTTAAAAAAAATTCCGACGATTTTTTATTGGTCAAATAAAGTTTTCTGACGGTACGATGCCCTTAATTTGTTTGACTTGTTAGGGAGGTTTGATTATGTATGAAATTTAGACTAGGTAATAAATATATTATTGTTTATACAATGGCTCACATCAGTGTTTTTTGTGGTAACCCCATTTTTGTGCTCGTCATGTCCTCCTTTTTTGCCGTGTTTATGATGGTGTCCGTATTTTTCGTCGTGCCCTCCGGCTTTTTTTATGTCCGTGATGGTGTTTATGATGGGATCCTTTATGATAATGTCCCTTTTTCCCTTTATGCCCGCTGTAGCCGCCGTGTGATGTCCTTTTTTATGATGTCCGCCCTTTTTGTGGCCGTGATGGTGATGGTATCCGCCATGTTTGTCATGATGGCCTTCGTCGTGGTGTTCGTCGTAGAATTCCTTCTTTTTTTTGTATTCGTCTAGTTTATGTATTTTCGTGTTTTCCTTTTGTCGAGTGCCCTTTATTGTATGAGCCCTTGTCGGCGAATTTATGCCCTTTGTGACCCTTCTCGCCTTTATGGTGTTCTTGATAGTATCCGCCTTCGTCATGATGTTTCTTTTTATGTCCCATGTTCTTCGTAGTTTCCTTTCTTCCTCCTTTATCGTGATGTCCCTTTTTACCTTCTTCGAACTCGTGGTTTTCTTATGACCCGAATCGCCTTTTCTCCTTCGCTTTCGTGGTGATCTGAATGTGCTTATGCCCTCCGCCCTTTTCCCAATGCGAGGGCGACGCCTCTAATCGTATTTCGTCTCATAAACCTCACAGACACAAACACTTAAAAATAAAAGAGCGCGATCCGTAAAAGCAACATCCCGACTAAACGCCATTAGGAGGAAACCTTTTTTTTTATTATAGCGAATGTTGCAAGGGGTTTCCGTTCGATTCATCTGATTGAGCCGTGTGATCCATCGCTTCATTGGGCTTTACTCAACGATTCGATAGACCCGTCAACCTCAATATCTTCTCCGGACAACTTTCAACAGAAATAAATCTTTTTAGAACGATTGTTTAACCTAAACTATTTTTGTATTGTAAACCTTAAATAAATATTTCTATGGCTGGGAGGGGGCTTTTTTTGACCTACAAAAACATCGTTTTGGACCAGAGATGGGCAAAATCTTAATCATGAATGATTAAGATTTGTAATCATAGGAATATTTTTCTGTGATTAAGATAAGATTAAATTAATCCGAGATGATTAAGAAAAAATCTTAATCACAGGAAATCTGTGATTAAACTGTTAATCACAGGAAATCTGTGATTAAACTGTTAAACACAGGAAATCTGTGATTAAACTGTTATCAGGAAATCTGTGATTAAAATGTTAATCACAGGAAATCTGTGATTAAACTTTAATCACAGGAAATCTGTATAATCACAGGAATCTGTGATTAATCTAGGAAAATAACGATTAATCATTGAATTTGGGATTAATCAAGGAAAATAATGATTAATCATTGGAATTTGGGATTAATTAAGGAAAAAGCTTGATCTCATCAGAAATTGTGTAATCACAGGAATCTGTGAATATTGTCACCTCTGATCACAATTTACTCTCAATAACTAAAAACTCCAAATCTATCATCTAACACTCCAAAATTTAATTTACAACTCCAAAAATTTATATATTTCAATACATATTTTGGTTTGTCAAATTAATTAAAGCGTAAAGTATAAAATTATTCCATAATCCCTAATTTATAATTCATAATAATAGCAAACTTCAGTTGAACTACCATAACTATTAATAATCCAATTGTAAGTTTAATTTTTCAAAATTTTTTTTGCCAATACATAATAAAATTTTTGGAGTTGTAAAATTAAAATTTTGGAGTGTAGAGATTGATAGATTTTGAGTTTTTAGTTATTGAAGTAAATTGTGATCAGAGGAGACAATATTCACAGATTCCTATGATTACACAATTTTCTGATGATTGATCAAGCTTTTTCCTTAATTAATCCCAAATTCCAATGAATTATCATTATTTTCCTTAATAATCCCAAATTCCAATGATTAGGTAATCATTATTTTCCTTAATTAATCCCAAATTCCAATGATTAATCATATTTTCCTTAATTATCCCAATTCCAATGATTAATCATTATTTTCCTTAATCCCAAATTCCATGATTAATCATTATTTCCTAATTAATCCAAATTCCAATGATTATCATTATTTTCCTTAATTAATCCAAATTCCAATGATTAATCATTATTTTCCTTATTAATCCAAATTCC
>JACGAQ010002502.1:0-40337 GCA_014119065.1 Orius insidiosus
AAAAAGTCACGTTTTTAGCGGATTTTTAAGATTTTTCTTGATTTTTTTATCTAGAATCGTAATTTTCACTAGAAATTGTTTTTTTTTTTGTCCAAAAAACTTAGGTTTAAGCGTTTTTTATTGGCATTATATGTTATATTATTTATTGATTTTTTGAAACTAAAAAAAAAAGTCTATTCTATGAAAACGATAATTTTAACGGTGTTTCAATTTACTCGAGGGGGGATTCTCAAGAGAGCAACATGGAAGTCGTAATTAACATAAACCTTGAGTTGTACTGTTTGTCGTCGAATGAACAAGGAACTATTAAACCTCCCCTTCTATGTAATATTAACCGAAATATTTCGAAACACGCGACACCCCGATAGTAGCGGATCCCCGTTATCATTTCCCCGAAACTTTTCCGACTTTACCCACCCCTTCACGAAAATCTCATAATTCCAAAACTCGGGTTTGTTCCCAGGCTAATAAACTTCTATTAATTGGACCGCTCCCCCGCTTTACCCGAATCCCGCAATTGTATAACTTTCCCAATTGATATTTCACGCTTGTCAAATCACTTGAGTGTTGTTATTACAAATGTTATGATTTCCCGTCCTCATACATTTTAATACACTTGGGAAAGCCTCGAAGTATAAAATAGTTTGAAACGACGGTTGAAAACGATCATTTTACCTAGAAAGTTAGGCCGTAGGAAATTGATTTTTCTATGTTTCCCCAATTTCAAAGCTTTTTGAAATGACAGCAACATTACACACAACGCACTAACGACACCCTCCACATGGCGGTTTCTGGAAAAGCATCTTTTAGGCTCACTAGATGATAAATGATTAGTGATCCTTAACGACCTTGAGGTTGTTTGTGGTGCCGGCCTTCCGTCCATAGCATTTTTGCTGGGACACTTTATGATTTTACCTCACACTATTTTCCTTTTGCAGTTAACTTGAAAATTTAAAATATGTCCGTCTAAACTGTCTTCCATGATCTGTGGCTGTTCCCTTGCTCCAATGTTCACCAAATTTTATTAAATTTTTATTGATTTTTTCCTTGATAGTAGGTGGTTTCGGCTGTTCAAGCCCGTTCTGTATGGCTTGGTGGGGCAAAGACGTGTATTAACTTCCTTAAAGAAGTTATTTGATACCCTCACGTCGGGTTTTTGGGGAAGGGTCTTCCAGACCCCGTAGGGTAAATTCGAATATGGATCTACACCGATCTCAACTTTGTCTTTAGTTCCGGCCGGCCGTAGCAGTTTTTTCCGGAACACTTTACGGCCACAGTTTTCCAATTTTCCAAATTTTCACAAATTTCTTAACCGGTGAAGAAGAATGTAACGAGGGCGATTTTTGAATTTCGAAAAAATGGCGGAGATATGTCTGTTTGAATTTTGAAAATTCGCTTGCCGAACCGTTCGCGTTGGTCCGATTTTCACCAAATTTTCACCAATTACTCCTTATATTTTTGAGAATTTTTGGTGTAAAAAAATTGCCACTTTTAATTATTATTTTTTTAGTAGGGAGAAATTTCATACTTCTACCCATTACGAGAGGCACATCCGAAGGCCGAAGAGCCCATTATTTCTACCTTGACAAAAAATTTCGAAAAAAAACTTTAAAAATTTTTCAAAAAAAAAAAAAAAAAAAAAAAAAAAAAAAAAAAAAAAAAAAGGAAAATTTTTGGAAAAAAACTTCCCCCTCCCTTTCCCTTATTATTCCTTTAAAAAACAAAAATTAAGAAAATTTTCACAAAAAAAATAGGAAAATTTTTCACAAAATAGAAACTTTCCCCTTCCTTATTCTTCCCTTTATAATTCTATAGGTACATAAATATAGATTATACTTCCCCCTCCTTCATACTCTCCCTCCCTTCGTTATACCTACTTTCGATCCCTTATACTTCCCCCTCTGTTATACTTCCCCTCCCATACTTCCCCCTCTTTTTTACGTCCCTCCGTTATTCTTCCCCCTCCTATATACTTTCCCTTCCATACTTCCCTCTTATATTGTTTCGGAACCAGTACTTTTTTCCTTGATAGTAGGTGGTTTCGGCAGTTCAAGCCCGTTCTGTGTGGCTTGGTGGGCAAAGACGTGTTTTTCTTCGTGGATGCCAGTAGGTAAATGATAAAATATCGGGATTATCACAAATGATCCTTTGTTTTTTTTAATATTGTACTAATGCGGAGTTATGAGAATATTAGGCCATTTGTAAGACTAACCCGTGGATTTATTTAAAAACGTTGTTTTTGGACTTTAATAGGCACAAAAGAATAGGAGAACATTAATTTTTAGGAGCGGAATAAGGTTAAAACTGTGACTTTCAGAATAAAAAAAGGAGCGAAAATAAGATCTTTTACCTCGCCGATAAATAAAAGGAGGACGGGTGAGGTCCCGAAGGTCGTGAGGGGGGAAACTTTTGTCTCCACTTCCTGACCCGGCGAGTTCTTTGTCTCTACGGTTCCCGAGGTTTTAATTTCGGTGGAAATGGGAGCGGGAGACCCTCGTCACGAGCGAAACCTCCACCACCCCCCTTCACGACTAATTTACCCCAATGTCTATAATCCTTATGCGGGGGTCGGGAAGGATAAGGGGTGGCTTTTGTCCTCCTTTTTTCACCCCTCTGACTCACAACTAAACTTTTGTAAACCAGAATCGTAGGCGTCGTTTTCATTTTTTAGGTAGCCTAAAAAAAATTGTGTCTCCTTTTTTTTAAAAGGGAAAAATCATTAACGAATTAGGTATTGGGGGCAAATTAGGATGGTCTTCGCTAAGACAAACAACTGTGGGAAAATAGGGTTGATTTCCGGACGGTAATGGCCTCCTAAGACATTTACAGATTACAGATGAGCCTAAGTAAATAAACAGTTTAATTGTCCCTAATCAAAATGTTTACCATTTCAATCAAGACGTTTATTATAAAGGTTAAACTAAATTATAATAATTTGGCCACCACAATCTCCTTTTTGTTCCAATTTTAGGTATCATCAAGCAAATATTCAGCTTAATTTGACATTAAACTGAAAAGTGGCAACACTTACTTTTAGCAGTAATACCACACTTGAACTTTCGCCTTTCAAACTGTACGAGAGTCTAAAAGCCTAGAGAGGGTGAGGGGGCTAAAGAGATGAAATATGAGTTTTATTTCTATTATATGTCGCCTGTGTTTTATGCCTTGACTAGCCCCTCGCCGGCATTAAGGGAAGGCCGGTAATAAATCAACGAACCCTCGCGGGTTGGGGATGAAAAGAAAACCGGTAGGCTGCTTTGGTATAATCAACTCTTCTAACTCTAGAGGAAAAAAAAATCGTAAAAATAACATAAATTTTTTCTCGGATCATAATTAATTATAGGATGTCCGTATATAATCGGATAATAGAAATTTCATGTGGGGCGATTAACGACACTGGGGTGAAATTCATATCCTCTCTTAATGCCTTTCGCTTTCTCTCACCTTTGAATTCATTACAACTTCCCTCTCGCCCCCACTTCAGACCCTTTTCACAAATTCCACCTTAATTTGGTTTCTAAAAGAGAATCTAAGCTATTTCCATTTAAAACGCTCACTGATAATAATTAGTATCGCTAAAGTAATTCTTTACTCACGAATAAGAATTTCTAAACTAATTTGGAGTTGATTCCGTGCGTGATATTGTTACTAAGAAATTAGCCTTAGCCCAAGTTCAACAGTAGATTTATGAGACTTGAGAAAGTTAACGTTTTGTTCAAAAAGGTTTATCATGTAACATCCTCATTTCTTAAGAGTTTTTAACCCTTATGGAAACCCGTTTTTCTCATAAAATGATAAAAATGATAAAGTTATTTCAAATCGATACTTGAAAAATTTTTAAAACCTAATTGGAAATCATAAACTGCTTTTTAAATCCCAAAAGTTGCTCATAGTACTTGTTATAAAAAGATGCTAATGTGCCAAACTCACATCACAAGAAAGCAAATTAATTATAAAAAGTAAAGAAAAAGCGGAGAAAAAAATTCAGAAAAAAAACACCCTTAAGGACCGTTTTTTTCCGTGTAGCAAAGTAAAATACTTGAAATTCTCAAGGTTAGGCCAAATTTCGTTTATAAAAATATCCTGAAAATAAGTAGGATGTTTAATAATTCTTTTACTTCAGATTTAGTTTTCTTTTCTGTGGAATAATGTATTTTTCAAACTTCTACGCCAAATCGTGCTGTCGGTATTAATATTAGAAGCCATTCGATGTTGGAATATAAATTTATTTTTCTATATGTTCGCTTTTCGATAAACTTTTTTTCCCACTTTTGTATTGACTTGAAATAAAGAATTAATACAGGTTTTTATATCAACCGGATCATTTGCGGTTTGGGAGTCGAAAAATGTGGCTGTCAGATTTCTTGGATAAGATCGAAAGCGAAGGGAGTCCCGAAATCTACTCCCATATTCGGGACGAGTTTTTCGTACTTTTAAGCGCCTCTTGTTTCTATATGAAACTTGGGGAAAAATATCGTATTTGGCAAATTTTACTTTTAATCGTGAATGTAATTTTGATTGTGTACCATTCTATACAGTTCACTGTAACAAGCATTCTGACGAGGGACGACCTTACTTTGTTCGCCTTTTCAATTGCTATCGCGTCCGATTATTGCTTCGGCCTTGTCACATTATTTTCTGTTATGAGTAGTCGAAAAAGCATCAATGGGTAAGTCGAAAAAGTACATTATAAAAATAACATTGAATTTTAGATTTGTCCGATTATGTTTACAAGGTTTTTATGAATATAAAGGGAGTGAAGCGTCTACTGGTGAGAAGGCGGACCGCTTAAGAAAACAAGGAAAAAAGAAAGAATCGCTGTTTTGATCATCGGTCTTTTTTTTCTCGGACTATGCATTTCGTTTGCTGTATTCTTCACACCACTTATCGACTCATATATGGAAAATGAGGAAGTTAAAAAAAATAAAAAAAACGTAATACATGAAAGCATCAACCAAAATCTTCCAGTCCCCGTTTGGTTACCGTTCAAAACAGAAGATCCTTTGGTCATCTTCATTTTTTCCTTCTTCAGGTCATCTCCGCCGTGATTATAGGCTTCAATATGCCATCTGTATGAGCGTTTATTTGTTTCACGTACAGCAGCTTACAATCCAGTTAAAAATCCTCAACGAATCCGTCCTCACGATTCATCAACGTTCAAAAAAACTTTTCAAAAAAGATTACCCGAACTACAAAAGCATAAAAAACGGCTTGGATTTCAGCCCGGAATTCCAAAAATGCATCAAATCCTGCCTCAACGAAAATGTGATACATCATCAACAAATAATAAGGTAAAACAAAGGCTTCTTTTTTTTTCCCTTTATTTTTTTTAATTTGATATAATTTAATTTTTTTGTAGAGGATTTGAGTATACTATTGAGGTTGTCTCATTGCCTCTCGCATTTTATAACATAACGATGTCGGTTATGATGGCTGTAGCTCTCACAGTAACAGTTAGTGTAAGGAAAAATGATTTTCATAGTATAGAAAATAATGAAATCTTATGATAGTCTTCATCGAGTTATGGTTTTAAAGTTATATCATTCATCATGTTTATGACAGAGCTCTCTGCTTTGAGCTTGACCCACTATTACGGTCAACAAATAGTGAATGAGGTAAAAAGTTTCACAGGGAAAAAATCATATTATTTATTTTTTTTTTTAGAGCCAGCAATTCAATACTATTCTGTACGGAATTGATTGGTACCTGTACAATACGGAAATACGTAAAACAATCATAATAATTCAGGAGAGATCAAAACGTCCGCTTGCTTTGAACATTTTCGGTATCACTTCCATGAACTGGGAAACATTTTCAGCGGTAATTTTTTATGAAGAAATAACCATCATGGTTCAAATGTTGGTTTGATTGAGTTGAATGGGAACCCTTTTTTTTCGGCGAACAATAAACAAAAGTTTTGAAAAATTAATCGGCCCAGTCGGTTCCCATCCCCTCAGGGTTAACCACACTTTCGAACCTTCACACTCTCTCTTCTTATCTCGATGGTATAACATTTTCATTTTCAGGTATGCAACTCTGCTTATACGTACATGAATTTAATGCTAGCCGTCGAAAAAAAATAAGAAGCCTAATTTTTTAGTCAAATAGTTCTATCGAAATGCTAATTAATATTTTGAAACCAGTTAAAAATTTTAATTATTGTAGTAGTTTTTAATTTATTAGAAAAAGTTGGCTATGATGCTAAACCCGCACGACCTCCAGTCTTGCTGGTACTGTAGAGCACTTATTACTTCAAGATGTGCATAGAATAAGCGAAGTTTAATTTGTATCATAAATAATTTCGATGCTGTTTATTTTATTAAGAAACTCATTATGAAAATAGCTAAGGCGGCGAAGTTTCTCGGGGTGGACAAGGCTCGGGTGAGCCCATCCTAAAAGCAAATCCACCCCTTCTCTTTTATACGTCGCATGTCTAGAGGGGAAACTTACCTTGGGGAGATGAAAACTTTCACGTTTAAACTTACCTAAGCCAACGGACTTGGAGGCTCCGATAAGGCCTTGCAAGTTGGATACTCCCCCTTCCTCCTCCGTCTTTCCCACGTATCCCAAACGACCAACTCCGCTCATCACTTCACGACCACATACGAGTTTACTATACAATAATGAGGCTAAAAATAAAATACCTTTTTGAATACTTAAATTCATGCTTCCCTTTTTGTCTCTACTACAAATCATTATATTGAAATTAATCTTAAATTAAATATACGTAATAACTTGATCATTGGCAAAAATTTGGTAAAAGGACGACAGATAAACAGCAAAAAATCATTCCTTGAACATCTCAAGAATGATACAAGCTAGAAAGTTAACGTTCCTTCTGATAATTTATCAATTTTATTTTAGAAATAAAACAAATGATACCAAAAGTTAATACTTGCTGTTTCTTTTATGATTTGGAAGTAGGAAGCCTGTATGGTGGTATCGTTGTTTTGTTGGTTGAATTGGGAATTTTGATATACAATACGACAAAATTGGTTCCCTTGACAATCGAAGAGATGGATGCTTCACCTTCGTCGTATGTGAACGGCGAGCTTATCGAACTCGGCTCCCTCTCTATAGTGAACCTTCTCAGGATAATCGTCTCGCCAATATTTTTCTACGGTATACGAAAAAGGAGAGAACTTTGCGTCAAAGTTTGGCTGATAACGATGATCGTTACTTTGGTGATTTATATCGTTTTATTCGTGTACGAGTTTTTCAAGCTTATTCAAGGTCAAGGTGGTGTCGCTTTCGTTCTTTCGACTGTGGATGTAGCTTTCTGTACGTACTGCTATATCGTAGTTTACAATTTTTATAGGGAAACCTTCGAGGTAACGGACGACGTTGAAGATGAAGAAGACGACCGTGGGACCCCACTAGCGTTCGACATACTCTCCGCAAAACCGTATATGAAATCCAAATATTATCAAAGAGACGTTTTCGCAGCATTACGTCGTTCGACCTATCTGCCTAACACGCAGAACCGAACGGCGTCTACATGGTGAAAAGTTAAAATAAATAACTCCCTTTTTTTTGCGAGTTCGTGAATGTTGTAGAGGAAATGGAGTCTACCGCTGTCAATCCGTACAAACCCCAAGACCACTTTGGTATGCACCGCGTGCCTCAGCACTTCACCACCCCCCGACACGATATACCTCTCCAATACCTTTATCGAATCTCCACCACCCACGGCCACTAACAAAATGTCATGAAGGACTTCCAATTTCCATCTTTTGTGCGACCCTAACAAATTTCTTTTATTACATTTTTTATCACAAAATGTAAATTATTTTTAATATTTAACATATGGATGTTTATATTCATAATTTAGGCTTGTTTATACTGGATAAAAATCAAAATATGCGTGATTTTACGGGAAATAAAGAATTTTTCTTTTAATATTAAAAAGAAAAGGCGTTTAACACTTCCAAAAAAGTTGAAATTATAATATTACTTTCTTTTAGGCACTTTGGCCTCTTCATATTTGGCTGGGACGAAGCCATTGTTTGAAACATGCATACCGTTCTTAAGTAATACCGTTGAATAATTCAAGAAGTCCTCTCGCTGCGGAGAAAAGGGGACCCCCACTCCCTGTTAGCCGTTTGCTTTTATAATACGGTCCCTTTCGGACACCTTATTGTAAAACGTACAATAGGAAACCCGACACTTTTCAAAGAAATTAAATTTTTTTTCGCAAAAATTCATTTAAAGTTGAGTGTTTTTTGAATAAAGGTTGACAAGGGAAAGATTTAAGGCTTAGGAAGAAGTAATTGTCTTATGCAAAACTAAAAGAGAAACAGACCGAGTTTTGGTAAATGTTGGAATATAAGATAAAAGTTAGCGCCAACTTGAATTAGAAGGGTTTTCAGTGGGGGTTGTGGGCACGAGTGGGCACAAATCGAATTTACTTTCCATCGGTATAATTGGTAACCTCTCAGACGACTTGAACTATTTCACGAACAAACGTCTCGGCTAAGTGAAACTGGAAGGGGTTGAAGGGCGTAGATGAACAAAGAGAGAGAAGGTATAGTCCTGATAGAATTCGTCGAGATAATTAACCAAGTTGTAATCCAATTGTAGCCTTGCTTATCTTAGCAAATAAAGGACGGGATTGATCGGAACTGCGCCTACGTCAAACCTGCCAGGATCCCTAAATCAACCCCACGCGCTACGCATCTCAAAAATGAACAATAACCGAGATAAGAACACAAAAGTTTTACGCTTCTGTGATTTAAAAAACACTTTGCTATCTCACACGCCTCAAAAGAAATTGAAGAATTAAAATAAAAGAACGTAAAAAGAGGGTCCCACAAGGTACGAGAGAAATTTCTTCCACTGGCATGACCGTGAAGCCCCAAAGAATTCAATTGGTCGACTTTCGGACATAGTTCCTTTTGTTTCTATTAGAAAATATGTTTTCCAAGAGCGGAACGTTGCCGCGTTTCTCAGTATCGACCTCGGTGTGTAAATTGAGGTGAATATCTATTTTTCGGCTCTCGCGGATCAGGTCATTGAGAGGATAAGCGGCAATCTCCTCAAGCATTCATGCCCCGGGTGGTATATATTCATGTCATAGCTTCCCTCCTGAATAGAAACATCTCTACCCCCTCTTCATCCAAACATTTACCTCCCCGGCAATGTGAAGCATAGAATAGAAACGACTCAAATTCAATTTGAGCCGACACAAGGAGCCGGCCATTACATCGAAAAACTGAGTAGTGAACTAAATCTCCCCGAACTCATTCAATCATCGATGTTCTCTCTCTCTCCTATCCTTTTTTTTCCCAATGTGCAAACTGCTACAAATCGATTTGTTATTCAAAAGAAAAACGTTTTAGCATTACAAAAGAAGAGACCCTCAACTGAACAGCTTGATCTAATATGCATGGTGTAAAAATTTTTCACATCCGTCATTTTTTTCTCAACTCATTCTTTATTTTTGAATAGCGCTGACGCCTATTGTTTAAAATAAATGACTTTTTTTTGTTTACAACCATCGTTATTTATCGATATTACCTTACACTATGGCGCTTAAATGTTTTTGTCCCAGTTCAAACTTTGGGAAGTGTAATTGGGGATTTACTTTGACATTAATGAACGAAACAGGACCGTTGGCTCGGATAGCCAATGCTTGTATTTAATTACAGAGGCATTAACTTGAAAATCGATTTCCAACGTAGGGCCCTAAAATATGAAATCACAAAACTCCTTATAAAGTAATTTAATCAAAGAATATTTCGGACAAAAAATTTTTTGTTGATATCCAGCAAAGTCTTGCCGTTTTATCTCAATCCGTTAAGGAGTTATGATTTTTCTTTAAGGTATATCTAAAAACCAAGCTGTTTTTCTATATTCTTTTGTCTTTCTAGGCAAATTTTGAATCTGCGTTTATTTATTCATTAGAAACTAAAATAAAATTAAATTAGATGACGTGTATGATAATAATATTAAAAAAATTTAAATTTTATATTGTTTTACTGATATCTTTTATTTGCTAAGGTGGTAAAATAAAGGGAACTTCCAGTTCAAAATACGGTCTTTATATGGCATTCGTGATATCTGATTTTACAGGAACGCCCCAAAGTTGGGTGAGTTCATAAATGCTCCCGAGAGCACTGAAGTCCTTCCTTTAATGATGGCTTTGATGTTCGGACTGGTAATTGCATCCTGTTATTCAGATTACCTTCCTTTGAAACATCTACTGTAATTACGATTGACGTAGAACAACTGAGACATATGACACCCGATATTTATAACTTTTATCTTCCTTGCACCATTTCACGTTTTATACGAGAGCGGGGAGGGGATAAAAAAAGGGCCGAAACATAAAAACGTTATTTAATGGTTTCCACAGTCACAAAAAGGACTTTTTATTGTATTTCGTTTTGTTTATCTCCCATTCAATACCCTTATGAAAAATTATACTCTTTTTCAAATATCAATCGAGAGAAAAATAAAGTTTTTAATAAAAACAAGGCATTTTGTATCTTGAGAATATTGATTGTTGTATAAGTTCGAGGATGATAAATGGGTTTGTAGGGCGAAAGTGACTGATGAAGTTCTCATTTTTATTATTTTTTTTCCCTTTCTACTCGCGCCCTACATCCGATTTTCTTCACTATAACTCCTTGACCAAGAATTTTAAGGTTTTAGAGGCCTCGATTTTTCTTCCCTTTAAAAGTTTCATGGAGTCAACTTTATAGCTTCATAGACGTCATCTTATATCAAACTTCGTTATATCCAAACTTTTTTTTTGTTTTAATAGAGGAAAAATTGGACGAAAACTCGATAACGCTTTAGTTCCGCTATATGCACTGATGCATCCACAAATTGCAATTTTTTTCTCTCCAGCTATTAAAACTTGAGCTGATAATACCTGAAGTTTTTTTTTTTTTTTTTTTTCAGCCATTGATTTTGTTTCAAAACAGAATTCGTTTAATTAAAATATATTTTTTAATTTAAAAACTTTTCGTTGTAAAAAGATAAAAGGATTTTTTTTATTTGAAAAAAAAAGGTTAAAAGGTTATAAAAGGTTCTGAAGGGATAAGATATCGAAAAATTGACTGGTGGAGAGAAAAAATTTTAAACGGGTTCCGAGGGTCGCGTCGCCTCCCCGGGATTGTTGATTGTTATCGAGATAGGATGCGCCAATAAAGACATTTTACGTAATTTATTGCCCGCTATTTATGGGAGTGTTAGAGGCAGGCGGAGGGGATTCGGGGGAGGGTTTTGTCCCACGTGATAATGGACTTTGAGACTCGAGTAATAAAAGTGTTGGAGAGCGAACGGGTGCGACCAACGACCGTGGGACCCTTTAGTTTACGAACGCATTCCCCCTTCCAACAACCCCTACCAAACCGAACCACCCCATACCTACTCATATCTAAGTTCTACCAATGTTAAATTTTACACCATTCCTATTTTATTAAAATAACTTCTATTTATTTACAAGAACTTGTATCTAATACACCTGAAACAACGTTTCATTTTAAAATTTGGTTAAAACTTTGTCTACAATGATTGAAGACTAGAAAGGAAAGTGATGGGACTAGCGGTAAAAAGCTCACGAATCATTGAATACTCGAGATTGCCTCGGTAGACATCGAAATGGGATGAGGGGAAAAAAAAGAATTGAACAAATAAATAAGGATGAAGATAAATTGAGCGATATAAGCTTCATTTATCTCGGGAACGGAAGAATCCTCCCCCTTCGTCCCGTTCTAGACGCAGCAAACTGCCCTTGAACGGGTAAGGGCAATTAGGATTTAAAAAAAAGGACACCGCCTACATTTGTCCAGGCTAATTGAACGGGAGCAAAAAGCCGGCGATGGACAGAGTCGACTTGATTGCGCTCCACAAATTGTATTTGTTCAACATCCCTTTCGAAAGTGGAAGGTGGGGTAAAACGGTGTAAAGTTTCAGCTCCGAATGAAGGTTCTTCGAATGTTTTATTCCGGATTATGGACAGCACAAATCCTTTCATTTTTTAACACTAAAAACCTTTTTAATCAAACATGTGGCCTTTTAAAAAATAGCAAGTAGTAAATTTTTTTTTGCCTTGAGGACGTTTCTAAATGGATCCATTGCACAATAACGTCCTCGGCAAAGACAGAAGCGGCCGCTACTACTACGCAAAGGACGCTTACTCCAATTTGGAAGATAAATTCGGCCCGAGTTTCCGTGGATCGTATGACCCTGCTTATGGATTCTATACCAACGAAAGCGTCCACCCAAGCTATCTTGAAAGAAGAGATTCTAAGTATCTTCCACGAACGATCAGATTCAGGGATACTACATACGGAGGTCCAGGACATTCTGAATTCGCTGAAACGTCAAAAACTTATCATCGTGATATTCAATCAAGTCCACAAGCGGTTCAGAGTTCGCCTGTACCAATAAACTTAGAAATAAAACTCGTTCTCCCAAACGGTATGAGTGTTCCCTACGTTCAAGAAAATTCAACAATCCCTGTTTTATACGAAAGAAAACGGACATACAGCACACAGACAAATGAAAGCTTTAAATCAAGCCCTGCTAACAAAAACATGCATCCCGGCTACGGTCCGCAGCTGCGCAAAAATTTAAAAACTCCCTCAATCATCCATAAAGATTGGGAGAAAATACTTGATGGGAGAAACCGCGTCGTTCCCTACGGGCGATTTTCCAGCCAAACGGAACCATTCGACTTGAGCGAACCGTTTAATTAATCATATGTTTTTTTCAACAAACTTAAAAATGCGGTAGTTTTAATAGCCGACATGGCTAAAAAATCGAATAAAGTAAACAGTTTAGTGAGTGCAGATCTTTCAGATGATGAGTCAAAATATGAGAATGCAAAGAAAGAAGAGTTTAATTACAAAAAGGCCACAATATGGCATGAAAACTATCCGAAACCACCTGAGACTAAGAGAAACCTACCGCATTGCACGTATCCTAGGTACTACGAAGGCGTCCGCAATTATGAAGATCAATTAAAACACTGTAATGAATTCGTAATCAATAATGCATCTTTAGGAAATCAATATGATAGAGATGACCTTTCAAGATATTATTCCGTTTATGAACTCCCACATCAGCGATATTATGACCCTAATCGATTTTATAACGATTACGCCGGACGGAATTATCCGCTAAAGCCTTACGAATATGATCCGTATAGACGATATCGTTACGACCCACATAACCTTTCGAATTTCACTTAAATATACATTCAAAAACAAGAAAGGAAGAAATAGAAGGCGACACTAATGATCTTCACCCTTATATAGAGCATCAAAGTTTAAAAACATTCGGAGCAGACCTTGATCTCGATAAGCCGAAACCTTTGAAGAAAAATCAGGGTATTTCCACTGAAAAACGCTTAAATCAGATAGTAGGAGGTCCTTCTAAAGAGAACCTTCGTAAATCAAAGCTTGAAAAACGAGAAAAATCAGTTTATGTAAGCTTGAATACTCAGAATTTTGACGAAAGCTCCGAAGAGTACAAAGAAATTAGAATATTGTGAAACGTCAATATGGAACGGACAACAAAGATATGGCGAATGTAATCTATAACATTATTTACGGTCACAACACCCATATTATAATTCAAAAGCAAAAGGTGAACAATAAAACGGTTATTGAAGAAAAAATTATCGATCCGGAGGTTAAAAGTTTCAAAAAATATAGTTCGAGGTCTAAAAGTGATGATAGGTCGAGATCGAGGACTAGAAGTGAAGAAAAAACGAGAGCGAGATCGAGGCCAAAAAGTGAAGAAAAATCGGAAAGAATTAGATCAAGACTGAAGAGCGATGAAAAATTTAAGCCGACGACAAAAAGTGAAGAGAAGTCTATAAGCAGAGAAATTCATAAATCGAAATCCATCGAAAGAGCCGACTCTCCGAAAAACAGAAGAAGTAGATCTCCAAAAAGAAAAAGACAAATCAAGGCATGGGCGTGACTCAAGAACTTCTTTTGAAAGACTACGAAGTGATTTTAGGCAAAACAAAAATAATAAAAATTTAAAGAAAAATTTCATAGACAGTTTTGAAAGGATAAGTTCAAGGTTTAATAACGAGTTAAATCAAAAAAGGGGAATTTCAACAGAGAAGGCTAAAATTGAAGAGGTTCCTGGAAAGAATGAAGTTTTACTCGACTTGGATTCAGAAAAGTTAAGACAGTTATTAAAAAGCGATGGAATGAAAAAGGAAATCGTTATTGATGTCGAAGGAATAAAAGAAAAGGAGGCAGAGATTTCGAAAATTTCGACCGGGGTTTCCGCAAAAAATCACCATTTTAAAGAAGTGTTTGAAATAAACAATGCGGAAATCGCTCCTAGAAGAGACAAAAGTCAAAATGAACTTTACGAAGAAGCCATTTTAAATCTAATTTCAAAGCAGTTTCCTCAATACAGTTTAGAGTCCAAAGATCAAATAAACCCCGGAGTGAGCGAGGCGGAAAAAAGTAATGATTTGAATAAATGGGAAAATAGCGCCTTGACTCAAGACGGGCGGAGCCTCTCGTTTTTCAACGTCGACGAGAAGGCCGAGACGAAAAACGAAGATCCAGTTTCAATTTTGAGTAACGATATTTTAAATTGCCTTCAAGAATCTTGTAAAAGAACAAAAAACGTTCCTAAACAGCAGAGTCAGCTTTCAAAAGGGAGAAGCAAAAAGAAAAACAAAAAAACTGAAAACGAAACCATGATTGAAAATATTTTAAATCTTATTTGCTACGAAAAGGAACTGAGCAACTGGGAGATCAAAAATACGGTCGGCAGCACGAAAACAAAAATATTAAAAGAAGCCGGCACGATGGAAACTGAGAAAGAAATCACAAGCAATTACGTCCTCGTAGATACTCCAGATGTTTTGAAAAGTTTGGAAGAAACTCTTCTCAACGAACTGCTCCTCAGATTATGCTTTATGAATGACAATCAATCAGTCCCTAACGATGAACACGGAAGTTTTCAAAACAAATAACAACAATAAATCATCTAAACAAAATTTATTCTTTTAATTTATTACCATGTGTTTACTTAAGAATTTTAAAAAGAAACAAAAATTTTAGAGTCTGCAAATGGAGGCGAATCCCTCAGCGTCGGCGAAGAAGTCTGAAAAAGCGGTCGTAGGCCGAAAGATGAAAAAGATGTCGACATTGGGAACATAAAGGAAAAGAGTCCGGTTGAACTTCGTGAGATGATGGTCGGAAGTAAGGAGACGTCGCAGCAAGGATCTGACGTGTCGATTTCGAAGAGCATCAAAGAGGAAGAGAAGCCAGAAACACTGCCCGAGGAACCAGCCGAGAAGCCACCAGAAAAACCGGGTGAAAAATCGCCAGAGAAACCTCCTGAGAAATCACCAGAAAAACCGCCGGAGAAATCGCCGGAAAAACCGCCTGAGAAGTCGCCGGATAAGGCACCAGAGAAATCGCCGGATAAATCACCAGTGAAAACGACCCAGAGAAGGCCGACGATTGAGAAAACGCAAAAAAGTCAACGGAGTTCAATAGTTGAGAAGCAGAAAACGAAATCTGGGCTTGTCGCCCGTCGAAATCGAAGGTCGATACTCAAAAAAAGTCACCTCCAAAACCGGATGCTTCAAAAATTGAAGTCAGCTCGAAAAAATCTGGATCCATTAACGAGGGAAATCAAGATGGAGTCTGGTGCGGTTCGACAGAAACGATGGTCCCAGCTGGACAACCATTCTCACAAGAAATGAAATATTTTACTCCTGGGCCTCGTTCTGCCTACTTACAAGTCGGACCTCCTTCCAATATGGCCACACCGTCTCAAGTTCCGGTAGATTTCAATCAAGCAATTGTTGAGCAGAGGACTAGTGAGCAGTATCGTCCAATGCAACAGCAGACTGGTTTCGTTCCTTATCCACCCAATTTACAAGCTCCTTCTGGGTATATTGCGAATGCGCAGCAACCTGGATATCAGAGTAATGTTCAGCATCCTGGCTTTCAAAATAACGCTCAACAACCGGGCTATCCGCCTAATTCCCAGGTGGGTACCCACCTATTCAAGGCGGGTATCCGCAATGCAGCCTGGGGAATATCCATCGAGTCCTCAACAACCAGGCTATCAACCGAACGTTCAGCAAGGATATCAATCGAATATTCAACTACCATCTGGATATCCATCAAATATTCAACAGCCAACTGCGTATCCATCCAACGTTCATGCTGGTTTTCCATCAAATATCCAGCAGCCCTCGTTTCCAGCTAATGTAAAGCAACCTTCTGGATTTGTCGCTCAGCAGCCTGTAATGGTTCCAATTTGGCAAGAGGGAGGGCAAGATATGAATCAAAACCGTCAGCTTTTTTTTAGCAATGATCCCGGTGCACGTCCCGATGATGCAGCGTGTACTTCTCGTCAGCAACCGGATAATATTCAAGTCGTTCAGTATCTCCCTAGATTTCAGGCGTCTCAGAAAAGTCAGAGTTTCTTCACGAAATTCCTAACAACGCTGTCCTACTGGTTCCGGTCGAAGAATACAGAAATTGGAATCAAAATGCTCCGGTGAAACACGCCCGAGAGAAAAGTGCGCAGTATCAGTATCCGGTTGATCAACAGCCGAAGCCCTTTATGTTGGATGCATCAACTCAGCCTACAAAAGCTTATGATGCTGTACCGCTAGAGCCCGAGTTACTTCGAAAAGACAACAGGCCGATAGGAGCATTTGCGGTAAAAGAGCGCTCTCGTGAAAATCTCGCTGTCGGTAAAGGCCCGACTATGGCGCAATATGGACGCGTAGTTGCAGCGAATGTCCCATCAGCTTATAAGGATTGCAATCAGGGAAATTTTAAATACCCTAATTTGAACGAACGTAATAATTTGAGGGGAGAACCGAGTAGAATACAAAGGCCTGAAAGGAGGGATGACTTCGTAGATAAGTTTCGTGATGAAAACGAAAAGTATATGAAAGGTGGTAAAGAAGATCCTCTGGCGAAACACCGAGTAGTAGACCCGCATGGAAATCCGGCCCGTATAATAAAAGTCAAGGTTGTGGTGGAGGGTACAGCGGAGGATATAGCGGTGCAAAGACGCCTGTTAAAAATACAACGAATTATCCATTATCAACAATCAGGGAACCATTCACACCATATCCACGCCAAGACTTCCAAGGACCTTGTTACGATCCTGTTCTCAAAGAGTCATCCTCAACAAACCACAAACTGCAAATAGATGATAGAAAACGTTCAGAATCGCGACTGTCCTGAAGTGACACTGACATGTTCAGAAGTCGAGATTGCTCTTAGAACAAGAAGTATGCGAAATCCTCTTGAGAACGAAAAGTATGTCAACAGCCCACCTTTTCAAAACCAAAAACTTCCGTCGGGTCCGGCGCGCTCGAATTTCAACTTTGACCAAAGAAAATATTACGGGTTTTATGAAGACGAAAACGTCACTCAGCGAGACATTAAAGATCGGAAGTGCAGCGACAACAAGCGAAACCAACCGCGAAGTCCTCGAGGGAGACGATCCAAAAGCTGACTTATGCACAATAAAAAATTTATATGTTTTAATTTGTTTGGTTATTTTCCGAAACTAAGTTTTGCCTGTAGTGAACGTTTCATATGATAAGATTCTGTAAGTGATTTTCATAACACATACCATCTATCGAGAAATGATTTAAGTCACTAATAACTTAAATGAAACAAAAAAATTTTTATTCAATCAAAAATGTATATGCGCAAGTTTTTAATTTACAAGGTAGGAATAAGAGCAATGAATCGAAATAGCGGTATTCGGTAATTTGATTTATGATACTCAAAGGAAGATGGTCTAATTCACTTGGCGCATTATGACTTCGTTCGAAGACGAGAAAATGTCATTAACCAGATCCTGAAACAGTTGATTAATCATTGGGATTAATTCCATTAGTCATGCAGCCTCCGAATCCAAAAGTTTTGTCATTAAAATCACCTTGTGTAAGAGAAGGCTTACCATTTGCACCGACGTTGGCACCGAATGAAAACTGTCCTTGTGCTCCAATTCCAGCGCCTGCGTCACCAGATTGTCTCTTTTGTTTTGTTAAGTGACTTCCTTGGCCGTTGATACCAGCGCCAGCCCCGAAGGATGCTCCAACGTTAAAACCAGCACCAGCACCTCCAGACTGCCTCTTCTGTCTAGTCAAGTGACCTCCTTGGCCATTAGCGCCAGCCCCGAAGTGCTCCAGCGTTAAAACCAGCACCAGCACCTCCAGCCTGCCTCTTCTGTCTAGTCAAGTGACCTCCTTGGCCATTAGCGCCAGCCCCGAAGGATGCTCCAACGTTAAAACCAGCACCAGCACCTCCAGCCTGCCTCTTCTGTCTCGTCAAGTGACCTCCTTGGCCATTAGCGCCAGCCCCGAAGTTTGCTCCAGCGTTAAAACCAGCACCAGCACCTCCAGCCTGCCTCTTCTGTCTCGTCAAGTGACCTCCTTGGCCATTAGCGCCAGCCCCGAAGTTTGCTCCAGCGTTAAAACCAGCACCAGCACCTCCCGCCTGCCTCTTCTGTCTCGTCAAGTGACCTCCTTGGCCATTAGCGCCAGCCCCGAAGTTTGCTCCAGCGTTAAAACCAGCACCAGCACCTCCAGCCTGCCTCTTCTGTCTAGTCAAGTGACCTCCTTGGCCATTAGCGCCAGCCCCGAAGGATGCTCCAGCGTTAAAACCAGCACCAGCACCTCCAGCCTGCCTCTTCTGTCTCGTCAAGTGACCTCCTTGGCCATTAGCGCCAGCCCCGAAGTGCTCCAGCGTTAAAACCAGCACCAGCACCTCCCGCCTGCCTCTTCTGTCTCGTCAAGTGACCTCCTTGGCCATTAGCGCCAGCCCCGAAGTTTGCTCCAGCGTTAAAACCAGCACCAGCACCTCCAGCCTGCCTCTTCTGTCTTGTCAAGTGCCTCCTTGGCCATTAGCGCCAGCCCCGAAGTGCTCCAGCGTTAAAACCAGCACCAGCACCTCCAGCCTGCCTCTTCTGTCTCGTCAAGTGACCTCCTTGGCCATTAGCGCCAGCCCCGAAGGATGCTCCAGCGTTAAAACCACCAGTACCTCCAGCCTGCCTCTTCTGTCTCGTCAAGTGACCTCCTTGGCCATTAGCGCCAGCCCCGAAGTTTGCTCCAGCGTTAAAACCAGCACCAGCACCTCCAGCCTGCCTCTTCTGTCTCGTCAAGTGACCTCCTTGGCCATTAGCGCCAGCCCCGAAGGATGATCCGGCGTTAAAACCGGCACCAGCACCTGGTGGTGGTGGTGGTGGTCCAGCCTGCCTCTTCTGTTTCGTCAAGTGACCTCCTTGGCTATTAGCGCCAGCCCCGAGGATGCTCCTGCGTTAAAACCGGCACCAGCACCACCAGCCTGCCTCTTTTCTTGGTGGTGTTTTACATCTTCGTCATCATTTTGCGCTAATGCATGGCAAAATAGCGTCGCCTGTAATGTTATAATTATAATTTTAACTATTGCAACATTGAATAAGGAATAATTTTAAAAAAATACTTACCAGCAAAACAATTGAAAAAACACTTTCATCTTGCTATATCACGTTCTTACGATCTTCGAATAAATTGTGTGCTCTCCACTTGGTTTTTATAGTAAAATTCGTTATTATCGAACGGAAAAAGCTAATAATATACCTTCATAACCATTACATTGTTAAAAAAAGAATAATAGAAAATTTTTCGTTAATGTCTGTTTGCGTAACTTAATCGGAAGTTTGAAATCACACCTTTGTAATTAGATTTTAAAAACTGAATGAATAAATAATTTTTGTTTGAAACAAAGAAAGTTAAACGATGTCAAATATTTAATAAAAAAATATTTAGATCTCTTTGATTAATTTTAATATTTTCTGATTGGGTTGGAGAAATCTCAGTTCATTAAACAAGGGATTTTCAGTTAAGAGGCTCTTTAACTTTTTTAATTACGACGGAAGGAGTGCAGATGACAGATGAAATGGTGTCGGCGAGGGGTCATGATGTTTGGGCCAGGAGCTGACGATGGCGAGGGGGTTAAAAGGGGTTGGATCGGTCCTGAGGGGTAGGGAGAGATAAGTGAGATCCTTCCTCTCCTCCCTATTGGCTCCATCAGCTCCTGATGACAGGCACCGATAATTGCGTTAGCCGTTCCCTCAGATATGCCCCTCGACCCTATTACTTTCTTTCCAAGATTATCGTTCGAGATTCGTGTTCTGGGACGATTAATCGACCGATACGCGGAAAGCACACGATGTCTCAAGAGGACCTTCAGCAACACTCTTCCATTTACCACTAAATAAAAGTCTATACCCAAAATCAAGATTTAACCTTTCATTTTATAATAAAAATAATATCAATGATATTTTTGTCCTTTGAGCTCTTAATCAAGCTGCTTAAGAAAACATAAAAAGAAACGAGACAAAATGCCGTTACCGTTAAAAAGGCAATAAGACAAGCCTATAAAGATCCCTTTTCAAGCCATTAAAGGACACGATGTACCAACATAACATACATCGTCCCTTTTTCTTCCGAGGTAGCAATAATGACCCACTTTATCGAAAAATCCTCATTCTATCCAGGCCGTTTTAAAAAGGTCTGATAGAATCTCGAGTGTTTTTCCTCGATCCTTGAATATTTTTACCGTACGCGGAGGTATAGACTCCTTTTATAGGGAAGAGAACGGACTTATAGCTTCCCTATCTCCATATATATGTAGGACTTTTCCTCCTATGTTTATTATCCTTGGATGTTACAGGATCTGCCGACACATTGTTTGAAAACCTTTTTTGAATAGAAATAAAGCCGATTTGAATACATAACGCACAGTTGACATTCATAAAATATGTAGGGTATTTTCATATATGAAAAGGAAAGCTTTTTTTTTGTATATTTTCATTACACTTGAAAACAAAAATAAAGGAAGAAATGACTTTGATAACGGGTATCTCACGACGCGTTTCGGCTTAAAAGGTCTCGTCAGGTGAGCTATTCCCTCTATCACAATCTTTTCTATCTTTTCACTGTGCCCTATCTCCGAGAGATTTAGTGGATACAGCAAGAAACCGGAAACAAACAGTCTCCCTAAAGCTCACCGCCGCCACCGTTCTCCAAGAGATAGAGCCACTCACCACCTCATTATTGTTTTTGTTTTTTTTATGGCTTTTTAAGCCGAAACGCGTCGCGAGATACCTGTTATCACAGTCATTTCTTCCTCCATTATTGGTTAATTTTTAAAAAAAAAATCACCCCCCCCCCCCTGGCGTAATAAACAAACTTTAAGAATTAAAATGTATAAAAAAAATTTTAGATTCATTTTCACCTTTTAGGTAGAATTTTTTCTTCGAAATCTCCCTATTGCGATGGGTGCAATATATATTTATATAGATATAAAGCACGATAACAGCCGCAATTTTCATTTGAGGTTAACGAATTTGGTATTTAGTACTTTTCCTCAATAGCTCTGACCGTTAACGGCTGAAATCGGCCGACGGGTTCTGGTACTTTGCTTAGGTCCTAAGCTACATAACAGCGGAAAGCAAAGAAGGGTTGAGGGTAGATTTGACACAGCTGGATGCAATAGAATTGATTTGCTTGTAACGTCATGATATTTGAACTTGACCGGGAAAAGTTTAAATTCAAAAAAATAACAAATGATAGGTCAGTCAAAGTATAGAAGTCACCGGAGTGTTTCTCCGGTTGTTTTGTTGTTTACTAAACGCAAGGAAACGAAATGCTTTTGGTGTATTTTCTTTACATTATTGGTTTATGTTATTCTAAACGAGAAAAGGGATTTGAATTATACTAGGATTACTAAATCAGGCGATTCGCGCATTTTCGTAGGACGAAAGGAAAGAAATCTACCTGTTAGTCCCTGCTACCGCAGGGCCATTTTTTTATGCGATGAAAAAAAAATTGTTAAAAAAATAATAATTGCTTTTCCTGTGGTAATTTAGTTGAGGGTTATTGATGAGTTCATCACCAGGGGGGTGGAAGAGGTTCAGTGGAGGGGTAGGAGATATAAAAACCCCCTCGTCTCTCATTGATAAGCCGACCGTGAAAACGCAGATTCATAAATCAGGGTGACTGAGCGAGCGTGATTCCGAGTCGGAGTCAACCCACCCTACCTTTACTTTTTACCTCAGGCATCAATTTTTTTCCCTACTAGATCCACTCCTCCAATTTTATCCGCAATCGCGTTTTTTTTATTCTTTCAAAAGTTAAATTGTTTAATTATTTTGTCCTAAAATCAATGTTGGGACTTCTATACAGAGGAGGTGTATACTGTAAACTTCTATAGAGGAACTTCTAGACTTCGAGAACAGCGCACCCTAAGTGAGCGCCGTGGAACACTAAAACCGTACACAGACTTCGAAATCAGCGCACCCAAGGTTCCCGCCGAGGAACGACTTCTTTATCAGTTATCAATTGTAGGTTATACTCGTGGATTCAGAACAGACCAATCGTTTCACTTTACTTTTGTCACAATCTCAACAAAACAATAATATTAGGGTAATAAAAAAATTGCCACAATTTCGTCATACAACAAATCGTCATTAAATGGCGGAAGTTGTTGAAGAGGGCAGCACATTACACCCTTGTCCACCGTATTGCAGTTTTAACACATAAATGAAACAACAGAAAGCGTCTCGATCGATTCAATCGTATCCCTTTTATATAATTTTTTTTCTTATTTTTAACTTTTTGGAAGCTAAAATTTCTTTTTATTTTCATCCCCCGGCGCTTGGAGAGTCTACTCATACGTACTTATAATATGAAGTCGGTTTTGGATGTGTACATCGAAGAGAACCAGTCGAAAAGTTTCTTAAGGTGCAACAAGGTGGAAACACTCTTCAAAGGAACTTTTTTTTCGGAAGGGACTTTTTGATGGCAATGATTTATCGAGTTTTAAAAAAGTTATTTCCCTCTTTTCTTGGTTACTTTTCGCTTCTGTCTCTTATTTTTTCCAGTAGGGCGACGAAAGGCTTTACTTTTATCATTCAGCCTTTTCTTTCCTTTCCGATCTTCATTAATAATTTTACCTCCTTCGTTTTGGACAACGAATTTTCCTCTACGTTCCCTTTTATTGAAAAATCATGGGTAGGCTGGAAAGCCCGACTTGTCGAAGGAATGTTATTCTTTCCGGGAAAAAAAGGAGGGTGTCTTTTAAGATTTTGCTTTAGCGGCTCTTTAGATGTCGATATTTCGTTGATTTGCTGTTCTAATTTTTCCATGCCTGAAGGGTCGATAGGGCTTCCGTTGGATAAATTTGGATTGTTATGGAACGTGTTGAAGGTTAAAACGTCTTCTGGGTCGTTATCGTCGTATTGAAAACATTCATAATATTCCCTCACAACGTATTTTCTGTTAAGAACTTTGATTACATCTGAAGAATATGAGCTTTCTTGATCAGAAGTCGAACTAGTTTTTCGAGAACTTCCAGTTTCTTGAGAGATACTTGGAGTTTCTTTGGAACTTAGGCTCTCTGACTCTTCCGTTATGGAGGGGCCGCTTTTGGAGGGGCCGCTTTCAACGTTTGGCGACATCGATGGTGACATCACATTTGGCGTACTCTCCTTGCCTTCACGGGAAGCCATCAATTCCTTGAAATCTCTCTCTTTTTCGTCCATAAACGAAATACTCTTTTTAGATCTGTCCGAACTATTTTCATCAGAGGCATTTTTCAAAACGGATTTTTTTTTGCTGCCTGAAGATAAGTCAGATGTACTTGACTTTTCTATTTCTGGAGCATTCATGTTTACTGAGCCTCGGTCCTTAAAAACAGAGTTTGATTTTCTTCATGGACAACCTTTTCTAAAGAAGATCCGATTTCACTGGCTTTTTTTTGCATTTTCGTTCTTAGCTCAGCGAGGTTTGGATGAGAAGAGCTCAGCGTGATTCTATGGCTTTTTGAAATTTTCCTTTCCATTTCGAATATTTTTCATTTCTGAAGGCTTCGCATTTTATAAACTCAAAACCCTAAGTCGTTTAACCCATCATATGTTGTACTTAAATGTTAGGTGCGCTCATTGTTATTTTACAAAATATTAGCTTTAGAAAGCTGAAAATGATGACAATAATGATAAAATGTCGATGTTTTTATTGGATATGAAAGTAGCATAAATTTCGTCGGGACAATGGTGTTATGGAGATGATCGGGGTAATAACTTAGGATCCGATGGAGTCATTCAATCGCGACAACAGGTGTCCAGCGCAGGACGTTGCATGGGTGAATGCAGCATTAAATCAGCGTAGGCGTCAAAGGGCTTTCGCCCCCGAAAGCTCGTAAATCACTTTCGAAGCATTTCAAGTTTCGTAATTTTCCCAGCCTGTAGAGAAGGATGGAGTCGGGTGGGTTTGGCCTCAGCTAATTGGAAGAAACTTGGTAATGAACGTGTGAGCGTCTTCCCTTTTGGCATTAATATGAATGTGGGCCGGTTCCGCGAGGATCCCAAAGACTATCTCAGACAAGGCCCAAGGCACCCACTTTACCATCGCGGAATAGTTATTTAATTTGAGTTTCTCCGCAACTTCCCTCTCTTCCATTCCTTAATATTAAAACTTTCTCAATAAAATAGATTTTTAAAAATTCATCTTTTCCCTCAAAAACTAGCAGTTCACAATATAAAATTCTTTAACATGGAATACTTAAATTTGGGCGTTATTTCCATATGTTATTGATGGCCTGTCTAAATTAGTTTATTCTGCCTTTCACTCGACACTAGTCGAATTAACGAATTAACTTGTCCCCGGCGACTCTTTGTCACAAGGGTTGGCATGGCCGTTGAAGGGAAACGGGGAATGAATTCGGTCGGTTCGCTATTCTCTTTGTTTTTAACCAAATAAGCTTCAATCGCTCTCGTATTGCACAATAATTTAAATTGGATTTAAACAAGGTTAAATTACGTATTTGACCGAATAAATTCAAAATTTACTAAAAGGCATTAACAATTCGTGAAAATGGCAGCCTTGAAGTTTTGTGAAAAACTGGCTGCAGATGGCGCAAGCGCAACAGATAAACTTCAGGTTAACATCATCACATGTCCAATTGACCAAAAGTCTGGGAGATCTATTTGCGAGGTATGTACTGGTACTCGCGAGAGCGAAGGTTAGCCGGGATGAGATCGATCGAACCCACGCGAGCCGGTCAGCCGAACCCTCCAAGTGAGGCCCGATACAACTGTGCCTCACGATGGGGGAATGGTAAAGGAGCTTGAGCAATCTTACCAACTTCAAACATGCTATCAAGAATAAGTTAAGTAAATTGGTAATTTTTTTTTAATTTTAGGGTTTTTAGTTTGTTTTTATGTCATGAAAAAAAAAATATAGCGGTCTTTTATTAAAGTTAAAAGTTCTAAGAAAATTGGGTGGCGCCAAAAAGCGTTCGGGTAACACTGTTATTCTGAACGGCGAGCGCGCCATAGCCTTCTTCACGGCTATAACAACGTAACCTTTTCATCACTGTTAAGCACTGTAGCTTTGTATTTTCTCTTCGAATTCCTCCGTAGTTTGAAAACTAAAAGCCTCGTTTTATTTAAAAAAATTTACAAAATATTGATTTTTTTTTTGTTTCCGTTCTGACTTGTGAATCAAAAGAAACAAAGGATCAATAATCGGTGACTGGTGAGTCGACTTTGTTCTTTTCTGAGTTTTCAGTTTGAGTGTTTTCAGGTTGTCCAGTCTATTGGCTAATGCTTCGATAAAAAAGGGAAAAATTAGGACTTTATTGGGCCTTTAATTTATAATTTTTGGGTTTACCATTTAGCGTACCAAGAATATGTTAAGTAAATTGGTAATTTTTTTTTAATTTTAGAGTTTTTAGTTTGTTTTTATGTCATGAAAAAAAAAATATAGCATGGTCTTTTATTAAAGTTAAAAGTTCTAAGAAAATTGGGTGGCGCCAAAAAGCGTACGGGTAACACTGTTATTCTGAACGGCGAGCGCGCCATAGCCTTCTTCACGGCTATAACAACGTAACCTTTTCATCACTGTTTAGCACTGTAGCTTTGTTTTTCTCTTCGAATTCCTCCGTAATTTGAAAACTAAAAAGCATCGTTTTATTGTAAAAAAATTTACGAAACATTGATTTTTTTTGTTTCCGTTGTGACTTGTGAATCAGAAAGAAACAAAGGATCAAAAATCGGTGACTGGTGAGTCAACTTTGTTTTTTCTGAGTTTTCAGTTTGTGTGTTTTCAGGTTGGCCAGTCTATTGGCTAATGCTTCGATAAAAAATGGGAAAAATTATTCATTATAGCGCCTATAATTTATAATTTTTGGGTTTAGCATTTAGCGTAGCAATGCTCACTAAACTTCACACCACTTAGCGTTTTCTGTCGAAAACAACCTGTTTCTACGGGTTTTTCTGCACGCATTTTATTGAATTTCCTGGCATTCTGGGAACTTTAAGGCAGTCTTGGTTTTTTTTTTAATATTTACATTATGCGGCTTTCATTGATGGAAACGTGGAAATGGACCACATCCACTTGAGAAAAGCTTAATAAAGGAGAGAACCGTTGATAAAAGGGACGCGGAATGTCTCTAAAGAATTTGAACTCTTTGAAATCGTTCCCTTTAATATGTTCGATCACCGGAGGCTTACTTTAGTCGCTACCCGCTCGGAAGAAATTTGAGCTTTATTGAAGGGAAGATCTTTGACGAAGAACTCCACCGGATGGAAAATAATATAGAGTGTACAAAGAAACAAAGAGGAATGAAAATGGGGTTTTTAAAAACATTTTTTAATAAATATGCGGTATAAATGAGGTCGGATTATTTCCAGTCCGGACTCAAGAAGGTTTCAGAGGTAACGTATAAAAAGCATTTTCGCGGTGTAATGTTTCACACAAGACAGAGAGGGAGTGAGTGCACTAGCCGCAATAAAGCCACGGCATCCCAAGGCGCCATTTACTCTCCAAGATATGAAGATACCATCAAGGCAAACGTATTTCATTCTCCTTTCTAGGCATTTCGATTCCATAGAAAACAAAATTTTTTTATTTTACTTTTTACTGCATTCATCATAAAAATAATAATAAACAATAAAATAAATAAAAATAGATTTTATTGTTAATTTGGTGGTGAAATCCTGGTTGATCGATAATCCAGTGATGGATACCTATATACAGGAGAATTTTTTTAAAATTTAATAGTTTATTAGAATCGAAGAGAAATCCCATGAAACATGTAGACAATAAACTATTAAATAAATTAAAAAATTTTTTTTCAGGATATATCCATCACTAAACCCAAAGAATAGATTTTATTTTACCACACTGAGCCTTAGGCTAAATCATTAGTGATTTTCTGAGTGAGTTGAAGATTATCCCTGAGAACTTCTCGACCGCAAACTCCAAGACCCAAGGGCACCCGGAGGCACAAAATTAGTCCGAGCTAAGTTTTTTTTTTCTTTCGTTCAATAATGGCTTCGAAAAGGAGGACAAAAACCATTTTTCATTTCATTTCTAAGACTTTTTGAAAATATGTTTTTTAGGATTTATGAATGATTTTAAAAACGTTTTTTTTAGACAGGTTAATTCATTTTTAAATGAGAAAATCAGTGTATGGAAGGACTTAAACACTTTGAACTGAGAAACAAAGAAATAGAGATAAGGGTAGGCATGGGTATCGATCTGAATCCCAAGGGAAAGAAGGGAAGGAGTAACTTAACCCAACCGTCTCTTCATAATCACCTACTCCACATTCAAGAATGAAACAAAAATCTTTTTTTCTTATAACACTTTTTAAAAATAAAGATAACAATATTTAGGTGCTGAAGAAAAAGAGTGTGTGTTTCAATTAACGCGTTATTAGAAAAAATTGCTGAGATATTTGTGGGGTTGAAATAATGGATGAAACAAATTTCTGTTATGGGCCAGATTGAAAAATATTTGCGATGTTTGCGGAGCGACAGCCTCGCCCAATTAAAACGGTCGAAATTAATCATCGGATGAAAAATTCAAGAAGGCGTCGGGAAATAGGAGCGATGAAAATTTCCTCTCAAATACTCTATGGGAAGAGGAAGGGGGAGACAAGTTGAGTAGAAAGCCTTTTTAAACATTCACACTCTAAACGCCAAAAGGCGTCTTAAGAAAAAAGCCGTTAAAATTTAATCGAATCAAAAAAATAAAAACTTTTACAACTATTTGACAGTTTCTTAATTCCACTTAAGGAAAGCGTCGGTGGGAGAAACTTTTCCTTTAAAACTGTCTCAAAAAATGATTCATAGTGCCAATAACCCCTCCCATCTCACGGTTTGAACCTATAAAAAGTCATTTAATTTTGATATTATGATAATCCATATTTATGGCGCCTGTCAACTAAAATAAATATAGATTGCACTCAAATTTTTGAAGTATCCGTCTAAACTTTCTTACTTTATTAAGTAAAATATAAATGGACCCGGTTACCTCAAAGGCAGTATTTGTTTAAAAAAAATTAAGCTGAACAGTTGGTACTATCCTTACGAGAAAACTGATATTACATCAAAATTAGTCATTGAGGGTCTTACAATGTATTATTTTTAGGGAAGTGTCTTCCAGACCTCGTTATCTTCGAGGCTGTCGTGCCGGCGTCCGTTCGTCGCATTTTCCGAAACAATTCAAGCAATTTTTTTTCTTTTCTCTCTTTTTTTAAATGGTTGGATAAAGATCATTCGAGTCTTGAGTAATACAGAAAGCTTACTAATCCAAGTTTCAAGTTTGATTGCTCTGTTCCCAGATTTAAGTTAACGGGAGTTTTTCTTGCCAGAACCATTTGTCTTCCTTAACCACTTTTGTTTTTTTCTTTTACCGCACTAATAAGTTTTTTTTTTTTATAACCTCCATGAATAATTAAACAGGTATCAATTTTTATCTCAAGTCACAGAAATAATTGTTTCCAGTATATATCTCTTGCTTAGAAGGCGATCTTAATGGGTACAGAACGTTATCGATTCGATTTGATTTATGTGAAGCTCCCTCCGGGGGATTTTCGGTGTTTAAGGCCCTTGTTAAAGGGGATGGGGGTCGTTTTTGGCTTACTCTTCCGATAAAGACTTTAATTCTTGACCAATTATTTAATACTTACCAAAAAGAATATTTGAAAATATTTGAAAAAAAAAATCTTTACATAAAAGGGTTAAGGCCCAGAGACTAAGTAGCTTAGGAAAAGGAAAAATTGAAAGAAAAAAAATCCTACCTCAAGTGGGATTTGAACCTAAGTCCTTACTTTTGCAGGGCAACGTTTTAACCATTTGAGCAATTGAGGCACTTATAAACGCTGTAGGCTATAATATTCACTCACAAGTGGCCTGCAATTCATTGAAAACCTGGAACGAAGAAATCTGAATAGAGAATTTTTTTCCTTTTCGAATTAAATTTTTAATTTTTTCTCTCTCTTCTTAAAATATATAAAAGGAAATTTAAATCCAAACTAATAACGAGGTAATTGTGCTGTATTTTCCGTCTGCGGTTTTAACTCGAAGCAATTCAGAAAACGACCTTAGGGAAATGCATTTTTAAGAGGTAGAAAGGCATTTTACTCTTTCCCTTCTCCTATGTGGTACATTAAATTTACATTAGAGACCCCTCTAGGGCGCCTCGTAAATTTTCGGCAAATGTAAGGCACTACTGACCACAGTTGAGTGGTTGTAGAATTAACGCCGTGCAGAAGGAGGATGTAAGTCAGAAGGGGTTAGGGCGAAGAGAAGGTAGAACGTAAAGTGCATTTATAAAAAATTTAAAACAAATTCCACCCCTTGAGCTCGAAGCACATTTGAAAACTGACAAAGAGCGGAATAAAGACGTAAAACAAAATTTAAATTTTATGATTTTCACAAGTAAGGTACCTTTTAAAACTTCGTTAAGGCTAAAGTGGACGGTGAGGATTAGAGAGAGCTGATGTAGATTTAAATTAAAAAAGATGGCGCTTTCAAAATATTCGATTTCAATTTTGAAAATCGATATCTTCATATGTCGGGATAGCAAACTTAATGGTCCCGTTATTAGTTTTCCTTCTGCGTGGGCGGCTTATCCAAATAAATATTAACCACTGTCTCTTATGACTCTTTTGGATCTTCCAAAAAGGAATAAGAACTCCATAAAAAAGAAATACCTTGTCTTCAAAAAAATGGTATATTTTAAACTTTATTAATTAGAATGCTTTTTCAATGATCTGATAAACGAGCTTGGCTTTGTACACGAGTAAAAGCCTTGTAGCTCTGAGACATCAAGGCATTAGCGTGATTTAATTTTCACTCCACCTTTTCCATTATCATTTATCCGTCTTAAGAAGCATTCTCTATTCAAGATTATCTATTTCGGATTCAGATTTCCATTAATAAAGTAATAGATGAACAAAAACCAATGTTTTTTTTTATTTGGGTTTTGAGGGAAAAATTTGGTGTTAATATGATGACGAATTTTGGTGGGTGATTGGTGTTTAAAAGCGGCTGGTAGGTCAACCGACGTTGTTATCCTACACTTTTGTCCTTTAATGCAACGTGGGATTTGTATTTAAGCCGGTACTTACGACAGAATCAATCAATTAGGCAATTTCATTTTTCAAAATGGGTAGATTTACCGTCACGTAAAACGGCTTAAAAAATATTAAGTATCAATTTAATTGGAGGAAGAATGAAAGTGTGGAATAAAATATTATATTCATGTGGACCCCATTTTTCCTTTTTACGGTATCCTAAGTATCTCCTTAAAATATCCTTAAAAAAAAACTATTCCGGTTTTCAGCGAGCACCCCAGTGAGTGAATGTGAATTTTCAAAACTGATATCTTGATATTCACCCATTTAAACGGTTGATAGTAGTGACAATAATTATAGCCAGCCTGAGTATTAATTGGGCCGGTATCTCCTCCTCCGTCCCCTCCTACTACCAGTCGATCCCTGATAGTTCATGCACGATTACCTGTAGATCTAATCAAGGATTTAGCGGAAACCCCTTGATTTATAACACGAAACTACGGGGGGAAGCACTACTAACATATCCGTTATTACCCAAGCATTTATTGTATGTTAAACCTTCACGTTATTGATTTTAGCGTCTGGTCCGTTTAGAAACGGTTCATTTCCACACCATATATTTATCTGAGATACATATTTCTGAGATACATATTATGTTCGTGCTATACGTCTTGTTATAACAGGGGTCCTGAACATTTGCATGTATTTAGCATAACAAAGGACTAATTGATAGTTTAGATTGTGGCGAGTCCGGTTAATTGAATTTTGAAATCTTTTAGTCAAATGAGAGCTTCTAGAATCACCTCAACCACAGCATAATTTCTAGTTTTAACACTAACAAGGTTATTTTTATAAACAAATATTTCACTTGAAATCACTTTTATCTTGATAAAATTGCTATCGTGTCATATCTCGTTATTTATGAGGAGTTCGACAGATTTATCACTCTGTTGAAAAGTGTCAGAAGTGAAATTGGAAAAAAATGATTTTTTTTTCTTCTTCTTTTTCGGATATTAGCGTGTTCATTGGGGTTGGACGGGGTGTGACGGGAGCAGCCAAGAACCCGCACAAACGATCTAAGCTAAAGGTAATTTCCTATGTATCCCTCCTCCACCCTTTTCCGTACCTACAAACGATAGACCGATTTAATACGCTGTCCACACAAAGGGTACCATCCATAATTCAATTTTGTTTCAATTTCCGTCCCGAACTTGAAGTGTATTTTTTTTTGTGTCGTCCCACCCTTCTTTTCCCATCGCTCTAGATTGCGTCCCTCCAGTCTCGTTACCAATAAACAATGAAATGACTAAAAGTGGCCCCTTTTAGAAATGTTATGCCTCGTTTGCCCCTTTCAATCAACCCCTTTGAGCACGGATAAGTTTTTTGTTACAAAAAGTTAAAATTGTTTCTGTCAAAAAAAAGAAAGAATAAAAGCACCTTCGGTATCAGATTACGCAGCTTGATACCGGGAAACTTGGATAGAGGGACGAAGGAAACCTTAGGGAAGGTTTCAGGGTGTCCCACAATGAAGAATACCTCTGAGAAGGTTATAGAACACGAAGTTCAGTCAAGGTTCAGTAAGAAATGAAGGTCGAGTAGGTTACAATCATTAGGTTACTAATATGTCGGAAGGGTTCGAGAGTTTCTGATGTCATGTAAGGAAGGTATACAGCAACGAAGGAAACCATTGAGAAGGTTAAAGAGGTCATCACGAAGTTGACCGCTGGGTGACGTTAGAGGGTGTTGTCATTAGCTTCTCAGAAGTTTAACTCCAACTTCTGCACCTTCTATTTCGACACGTTCTTTTATTCAATTACAACAAAGTTTTCGTGTCAGTTCTTTAATTAAACATGACTTTCCTTAACCGATGATGAATTTCGCTATTGATCATCAGAATCAAATTGGTGCACTATATTGGCGATGTGACTGCATGGATAGCATCGTTAAAATCGTAAAAAGTGACGGATGAAGTTAAAACCGAAATGGCCATTGCTCTCCACTCTTGCCGAGAGTTTAGCATCTTCATGAAAATTGATACGTCATCATTCAAAGAGTTCTTCAAGTCGGGGGTACCTGTACAGCGTGATTGTTGTGGGAGATGTTTTTGAAGTTTTGAAAATGAGAGTTGCTATCGATAGCCTCTTGTCGGGGACACTGGTGCCTTCAGGTAGACAGGGAAACTTCGGGCACCTCGAGAAGACGGTAAGAATTAGATTGTACGGGTAACCTTCAGCGTGCGTCGCCCAAACTCAACTCTGCAATATAACCAATAGAGTTTCGGTTTTCGACTGTGCACGAATTATTTTTTCAATGACTGGAGCGAGGTAAAAGGCATTGTTATACATTGAAAAATAACACAGTAGAGGGAAAAAAATAAACCCCTTTTTTACAATATAAAATTTTACTGTTATACCTTTTATCACAGTGAAAATAAGTGTTGCAGAAACATCGATGACCAATAAAAGGGTATTAGAATGGAGAATGCTATCAGCGTTTGGACATTCAATGGGGATGAAGTGATATTATAAGACTTAAATTCAATAGGCTGTTGAAAGCCCCTAAAAAAATATAATTACAGTAAATCCGATTCTCCATTCATATACTTTCTATTTTAATTAAACCCCCTTCCTAGCGTTTGTATTCAGTTTATCGGCTATATCCGATTGACTCGATTTTTACGACCTTTCACGGGATCTGATGGTATTGTGGGATAATGGTCGGGAAAGAAGGAAGGTTTAACTACTGCAGTAAGGGTCATTGGGCTATTTTTTAAATATTTTTGGAACTCTGTATAATCAGAATGCGTAATGGACATGGTCACCTTTTGACACATGTTGCCAGTAAATCAAAATTCTTGCTAATTGTATCCTGAACGTATTAAAAACATGACATTTGAACAAAGTGCGGTTCTCGAACGACTTCGCGGGTAATTAATGAGTGGCTTCTACGCTCGAGTAGGGTTTTGACGAACATCTCTTCCCGTCTTCATGATAAACAACCGGGAAGCCCCTTTTCCGCTTGTAATTAATTGCTTCATTTGTGCATGATGATAGGTCACCGCCCTTGTTCTCGCCCTAACGGTCCCACCGAGACCATTCCGACCAAGTCAAAAATTAAATTTTAAATTCAAACTGATAAAAAACGAAATAAAAAGATTAAAAAAACCCTCCATAAACGAAATTCACAGTCGAGCAAAGCTTTTGTTCAATTGATTCACCCGTTATTCAGGGAATAAAGTTGAGGTATATTTTAATGCGCTTTGTAGACTAAAACCCCGGGAAGATCAAGGATTTACATAACTGAGTTTATTCGCATTAACATAAAAGTAGTCCACGAGAGCCACCATCCTTTCCCTTCGAAATTATAAATTAAATGTTTCGCATGTTTGAATTGTAAAACACTAATTTAAAATCACGATTCCTTTTTGAGCTTCCGACAGGCGTTTTAAGTCGGAGATACCATTGTAATCTAAGGAGCTCAAATATCACTGCGTTTATCATATTTTTAAATTGATAATTATCTGGTAAAAAAGGATAAGAATACTTTTAAGGCAAGTTGTCGGTGAATTCGCTTATCCTCGATTTTTTTTAAATATTCTAAATTGACCTTTCAATTTAAAAAAAAAAAAGTTATTGAGGATACTCTCGTATTAAGAAATGGATCTTTCAGATTACATTGGGATCACTGCCTATGACTCGACCTAGAGTTTAGGCGGAGATCTGCCTTTCCTGACCTGAGAGTTGGGTCTATCCGGTGCAGCTGATAGTGTGTGGCGGGATTTTTGTCCCCTCAGGCGACAAGGAGACCTAACACTTGAGAATTCGATCAGTCCGACCAGTTAGGCAGGTAGACCTGATGGTTGTGGCGGCAAACTAAACAAATCTCAGGTCCGTCACTCCTTCTCTCTCTATGACAGTTCAGGCCTACCATGTCGACCTGATAGACTGTGGCACGCTTTAAACACTATCTTACCTTCTTTAGAGGGTCTGAAGAGGAGAATCGGTTTTGGAAATGAGGTAGTTCCTGTTGGGTCGGCTCTAGACCATTTTCTTTTTATTTGAGCTATTATTTGTAATTTTTTAGGGTTTTATCTATATTTTGAATCTTATTTATGGATTGTTTTTAAAAAAAAAAGTAGGGAAAAAAAAGGGTTCCATCAGAGCCTGAAAGGTAATGAAGTAGGTACTGGTTGTTACCGTTACCGTCAAAACACGCTCGTTTTATTTTGGCTCACACTTGAGATGGCCATAAAGATAGAGAATAAAGGTTTAAGGGGAGCGAGGATGCACGTATCCTGATAAACTAGCCTCTGCCTTGTAACGTTGAAACTCAACTCGTAAAACCCAATATATACAACACATACACAAGGGAGTTGATAAAGCCATAGAACCTTACGTTTTCCTTAAGATCACCTTAAAAACAAACCTAAGGAAATGAGAAAATCGGAGGGGAAAATATTTTTCCGTTAAAATATCGAGGGAACCTTTGGTTTCCGTAAAGAAAGCGTTCAAAGCCTGCTTAGACAGGGCTTCTCTTTAATCCATTTTGCCGGCGGCCTTTTTGTAAACATTAACACAGAAAGCCCCTTCAAAAAGGCCACTCAACCGACATGTGCGTACCTTCATGCTCTGAGGTGCTTCTAAAACGTTATAGGTCGAGGTTATTAATTTTTTACATGAAAACTCAAGCAGTTTTAATCAACCCTGGGCCCAAAGGGTTGATTTTGATCTTTTTTTCCAATTCCAGTGATTTCAGGAAGACTCAAAAATCTGACGGTCAAATTCATTTGTCGTAGATATCGCAATAACTTTCATTTTTGACAAATAAACGTTATAGAATCATAATAAAAAACTCTTCAGAACATTCCAAGCCTTCAAACATCAAAATCAAGTGTTTGTTCATTATGGTAACAATTTAAATTGTTTATTATTAAAGTAGACACATTATAGCCTACTCTGTATAAAAAGGGACGCCCTTATTCTTTGACTGTGATTAATTCTATAGGAGGCCTCTTCTACATTTACAAGTATCATAAATGATCCTTCACTTCCAGAACCCGTTCCCCCCGTCCCTACATCTTTAATGAGTACGCGCTATCGAGCTGCCTAGGCAAAATCGCAGTCTCGTTTCCCTCCCACCATCTCAGGATAAGTGCCATGTCATTTTTTATGCCCGCCCCTTTTAGAAAAAAAAGTTATATTTTTTTTACTCTTTTGGGATAACGCAAACCTCTAAGTTATGATGGAGGAATTTTTTTGTACCAAAAACACCTGTAGAAGTTAAGAGACTATATTGTTCTTATCTTTATTAAATATTAATTTGAAAGTTCATGATAGAAATTTTAAGTATTTATTAATAATTATCAAGACTCAAAGAGGTTTTCATGTCAATCAATTTCATCATCTAAGCCTTTCTGAGTAAACACTTGACGTTACACGAAAACCACCGTCTTAAAATAACCGTTTTAATTTTAGACTAAAACTCACTTGAGTGAATAATTTATCCTAATAAAGAAATCTATTTTTAAAAATTTTACACAAGAAAATAGTAATAAACAGACGTAAAATTACCTTTCTCGCCGTATTCAGAGGTCCATTGACAAGCATAGAATCCGTACGCAATAAATTTGTTACTTTTCCCTTCTCCATTCCGGTTCCCTGGTTTCCCCTTTTGATTTATCACCTCGGCCACCTTGGAACCTTACCCGTAAACCCACTATTTTCAACATCGGTCTTATAGTCATCCAAACTTCAATTTAAAACTTTCTTTTTATTTATAACTGCCGACCATTCCGCCCACCATCAACACCCCCAAAAGCCACATAGTCCGATAGTCACGAAAAAACTTAGCTAATATCAAAAATTAATCCGCCTAATACATTAAACTTTTTTTATCAAAGAATTGACCAATATAGAGGAAGAAATGACTGATAACGGGTATCTCACGACGCGTTTCGTCTAAAAAGCCTCGTCAGGTGAGCTATTCCCTCTATCACAATCATTTCTATCTTTTCACTGTGAACATATCTCCGAGAGATTTAGTGGATACAGCGGGAAACAAACCGTCACCCTAAAGCTCACCGCCACCTCCGTTCTCCAAGAGATAGAGCCTCTCACCACCTCATTGTTATTTTTTTGACAGATTTGCTGTCATGGCATTACATTATATTTACTTTTTAATTTTAAAAAACTGTATCCACTAAATCTCTCGATATGTTCACAGTGAAAAGATAGAAATGATTGTGATAGAGGGAATAGCTCACCTGACGAGGCTTTTTAAGCCGAAACGCGTCGTGAGATACCGTTATCAAGTCATTTCTTCCTTATTGGTAAATTGTCTGATAGTAAAATCAACCCCCTTGCGGAATAAACACGCAATAAAAATTAAAAAGTAAACTAACTTTTTGGTAATGGTTTTCCAGACTCTTTTTGTTCAAAAATTAGAGATATCATTTGATAGGTCGTTTACGGTCCGAAGCGTCTGCCACAGTCGCCATTTATACTTGGATCACGTCGAACTTCCCGAATTTTCATCTGAGGAACTGAGGAAGTTTCAAAAAACAGGAATATTCCACGACCGGTTTCGACCTAAAAGGTCTCATCAGATGAACTATTTTCCATTTTAACTCGCCTTTGTGCTGTCCTATTGGTCAATAATTCAAGAAACAAGTTATTTGATCAAAACTTACTTAAATCACTTACATCCTGTCAACAAACATTATAAAAGGTAAAAAACTATGACCAAGTGAAAATCTCAATTTTATTTACCAAACATAACCAACAACTTTAATTTTTTTCCGTTTTTTATATGTTTTTTGTTATTTATGTATTAAGACCTATTTACAGTAAACAACTGATGACATCTATTTCTACAACGAATATAATTTTTACTCTTTCCATTCAGAATACAAGAATATAAATATATTTACATAACATACAAAATAAACGTAAATAAAGAAAACGCCCTTATATTTTTTTCCCTTTACTAATCCATTGCTGCCTATTTACATAAAAATGAACAAAACGCTCTCTTTACTGAATGATAAAATATTATTGAGCTTTGTATCTCAAGATTTTCGCATGTTAACAAAGATGGTATTTTTGTACAGAATAACGTTTATAACCTAATAAAATCAGTTCCATAATTTTATTAGGTGCTATATAAAAGTATATACATTTTGAAAAAAAGAAAAAAACATTCAAAAGTAACAAAAAACGATGAATAAAAGGATATAAAATAATAAAAACAGTCTTGAATTTTTCTTAAAAGGAATGAAATTTTGATATTTAAATTAAAACATTATTTAGGTCTATATACTAGTTTTTATTTAAAAGTTATGTATAGGAAAAGAGAGGGTGCCAATTTTTTATTGGGCTAGTTTTACAAGAATGGATAATCCATTTTATTTTGTAAGCGTCACTCGCGGGTTTCAATTTTTCATAAAATTTTTCATCACACCAAGAAAAATCGTTCGAATTTCAAGATTGGGATTTTTTTTTAAATTGAGCAGAAGCGGGTCTTGGGTGAGAATTACCCTGATTACTGATATTTGATAGGTTAGAATAAAAAATCCCGAGTTGAGAACGAAATTCACTGAGTTCACTTCGTCGCATTTTTCCCGGGGTTGGCTTTTTGTCAGTTTTCCGCCGCTTCGGCGGTTTCGCCTTCGTACCCCTCGTCGGGGCTTTCGGTGAGAGCTTGAGGTTCGTCGCGGGCGACATTGCTTCCGGCCTCGCATTCAGAAGTCTGGGCAGCGACGCTTTGCGTCTTGAGGGCGTCTAAATTCGATTCGGGCCATTGAGCGGCGGCGTCTTTCGGGTCGGTCTTGTATCCCGCCGGGGGTGATATGAAGGGTCTTGAAACGCAGGGTATAACGGCTGTACGCAAGGGTAACCTTCAAGCGTATATCTCACGTCGCTTTGACTATAATCGAAAGTAGCTTTTCCGACGAATTCGGCCTCTCTTGAAAATCACTCCCGGAGCGTTTCTCGGCTTATGTGGGAGAGTTCGATAAAAAGACGAAGACGGCATCATACTGGAAAAGGCCCAGGCATTTTAGGTAATCCGTAGTCGACAGGGTATCCATCTTGATCGATAAACTTCCCTGGTGATAAATGCACGTCGGCAGTTAGATGCTTAGGAAAAACGTCTCTTCTCGGTAAAGTACCCGCGACCCAATTTTGTTCTTCCGCTTCTTCTTTCTTCCATTCTTTACTTCCAGTGTCATTTATGAGATCTGGATTCTGCTCAGGGAAGTTTTGTACGGGATTCGAAAATTTGAGATTGTTAGGTATCACCAGGACACCTGGGCCAGAAGCAAAAGCCATCATCTCTTGACCCAAAGCCCCATTGATCTTCGGTGCTTGAACAGAGCCTATTCGAGTAATTGTATTGCTGTCACGAGCTGGAGTTTTATCTCCTACAGGATTCATAGCGGCGACCTTACTTCTGTCTTTCTTTCGCTTTCTTCGTTTCTGTCTACGGCACTGAATCAAACATAAAGTCACGCAGATGATTCCAAGAAGTCCTATAACGGAAACGGCTGCTGATACAACAAAATTCATAGGGAAACACCGCTAAACCGATGACAGGTTCTTCTTTTAAAATAATCCTAATTGTATAATTAGACTTTGATTTTCCAGCAGGGTTTTCAGCTGTGCAAACGAACGTCCCGTTATCGTCGACATTCGTGTTGAAAATAAAAAGCTCTGATGTCTTTTCTACGGTGCCTTCTTCGACAAAATAATATAAATGAAGTCCTGGGGCAACCGTTGAGTCATTTTGAAGGACGTTGCCTTGGTACCACCAAGAAACTTTGGCTTCTGGCACAGCGGAAACTTGACATATTAGCGAAACGTTTTGCCCTTCTGATATTTCGAGGATTAGCGGCGTCACATGTTTCATGTCCGGAATGCAGGCGAGATCGTTCGTTTCGAGCGTTTTTATCTGACGACCTTTTAGCCTTTCTGGACTTCCACATATCGGCTCGATCGTTTGAGGAACGGTGAATTTATGAAGCCACAGCGTCAAGCTGACAAGATTGCAGTCACACTGCCAGGGATTATGCTGTAAATCGATTCCGTGTAAGTTTCTTGGAAGGATAGACGAGCCTTTGATGAATTTGACGTTGTTGTTGTCTAGTTTGAGCCACTCGAGCATGTTTAAGCCGTCGAAAGCTCCGTCTTCAATGATCTCCATGCCGCATTTACTCATCTCTAAATTTGTGAGGAACGATAGAGGCTGGAAAGATTCAGATTTTAGCACCTTGATGGGATTCCCGTTCAATGTTAGCCTCATCAAGGAAGGATAATCGTAAAAGGTCTCGGTTGGGACGGATGTAATTGAGTTGTCGCTTAAATCCAACTCGACGAGATTCGTTAAACCCTTAAACGCTCTGTCTTCAATGTGCTTAATACGGCATCTCGGCAAGAAGATCTTTTGCAAATTAATGAGACCCATTCTCTGAAATCTCTCTCTCAAAAGCCTGTCGAGGTTGTTCCCGGCGAAGTCCAGAACTGCGTACCGTGATCCATCCCCGAGGGTAACGTAATTAGGCTTTTATTTATACACTCGACCGTCTGCTTTCCTCCTTTCCACTTGCAAATGCATGAAGAGGGACAGGCCCAAGAATGGACGAGTCCCAAAAGAAGCAACAGAATCACTAGCATATTTAGCACTTCACATCATCTCTCAACGAAAATGCTCACGTAAGCTCTCCTACGTCGATTATCGTCAATTTCCCCTTTTCTTTTTCTATTCTCATCTGTCCTCGAGTCATTAAAGCCTGAAACAAAAACAAACAAAAAAGAGCGTTAAATAAATAACGATATTTTTCAGTAAAATATGGTAAAAGTTGGGACAAGTTTTCCATTTAGAGTCAGGTTTGTAAAGCATAATATGAACTTCAAACATAAAAAAATTCCTTTCCAAATTGTTCACCAACTCGCTAAACAA